>VZSF01000888.1:46958-80662 GCA_013398295.1 Chionis minor
AAAAAAAAAAAACCGCAAAAAAAACCAACCAACCAAAAAAAAAAGGAAATGCGTTATCTATTGCACCTGACGAGCAGGTTGTTTCCAAGGAGGTTCTGTCTCCTTCCGTGGATCGAGGTAGCACGTTGGCTGTTGAGAGCGATTGCGGCCCGGGAGGGCACAGCCAGGTCCCTGCAGGAGCGGGGGCAGGTTAAGCACGTACAGTTCGGTCCTTTGTCAGAGCAGGTAGTTCCTGTTCAATTCCTGTTCCCGTTCAGTTCTGCAACAAATGAAGATTAATAGCGGTAACTGGAAAAGGTTTTCTACTCTAAGTCTGCTTGTAGCTCGCTTCATGTGTTTAAGTCTGATCATGGGAAGAACTTCGTGTTACTAATGCTTTTGCTTTTCTCGCTGTCTTAGAAACTTGTAAGCGTGTAATGGAAGTTTTTATGGTTGTGTTTTGTTCTTGCATTTCTGCAACAACTAGATCTACATGAACAGCGAATTCATCTGCTGTAAAGTCCCAGTTTCCCTCTAGGTTAGTAGGAAGCAAGAAGCAGGCCGTGAACGATTCTCTGCCCAGTTGGTTTTGTCTGTAATGCGTATGTGACAAAAGTTTCACCAGAGCGGAACAACCTAGTTGAATTGTGATAGCGATTTTGTAGGGGAAGAAAACCCAAACAAACACCCTAATATTAAGGACTGCAGTTCTTGAGCTATCTGTGCGCTGGCAGTGTGGGTGAGGAGGGGAGTGAAGAGGTGTTGCGTTCTGCATGTGTTAGATTCGGTCGTCATCAGTTTTACAGCAAAGTGTGTATCTTCAGATCAGTTTCAAGCAGAACACGGGCTAGTCAGCCCTGACAGTGGCTGACGCTGAAGGTGGACTTTGCAGATAGGAGAAAAATGTAAACAGGAAATTTGAAGGTGGAGAGTTGGAATAGAAATTGTTTATGGTACAACTGAGTACGTTGCAGGCTTCAATATGTGCAAGTACTTGCTGCAAATAAACTAAAAAAAAAAAAACCCAAATGTTTCAAATTGATGTATGTGTTTTTGTTTTTCAGACGCCATCAGCTGTTCAGAAGATAAAACAGCTTCTTAAAGATAAACCCGAGCATGTAAGTATAAACAGGGCCACCCTGTACAGTCTGCTAAGGTATTTGCACAGTTCATGGCAGCAAAGCATTTCTGGCTAAGTTAGAAGTTTGATATAAACAGAGAGGTGTTTATTAGAGATGTTGGCATGTTTTTTGGAAGGGAATGTGTAAGCTTGTTTATATATCAAGCTTTGTTTCTTTCTAAAATTAAACGCAGAAAATAACCGACCATAACAACATTTCACTGTACAGTTACTTTTGAGATGGATAAAGTTGAAAAAATCTTAAGCTCAAAATATTTTTGAGCTATATTTTGATGAAGCCTTTTAGTATGGTAGGGAAAGAGATCTTCAGCCATTGATATTAAGACATTATTAATTAAGTTCTTGTAGGAATTCTCATTCTGCAGTATATAATAATAAAGTTAGATTCATACCCATTGGAAACATCTAATTCTTAGGAAACTTGAGAGACAATGTATTTTTTTAAAGTAATCAGCATTTCCTAAATAAATAATTGATTTTGTCATCTCTTCTTGGGGGAAAAACATGTGGACTCTTGCTTTCTAACCATTATAAAAACAAGCATTAGATTTTCTTCTTTACAGTAAGTATTATTTCAAGAAGAATATTTCTCTTTTAACTGTAATACATGGCCCATTGTTCCTTTTGCTTCCTGCACATCTGCAGCTAACTAGACTCTTTGTTCTAATGTTTTAAACCAGCCTACGGAAGCCCTAAGCCTATTGCTTAGCTGTTCAGTCATCCCCTTGCTATAAATGGTGTTTGCTTCTTCCAGCTCATTATTTGTAGCAGTTCCTGTAGGGGAAGGTATTTAGTCTGAAAAGATCAAACGCTGTTTGTCTGACATCCCACTTGACAAGTGATATGTTTCGATACATTTTTATCCTAACATTGGTTACAGAGATAGACAGTATAACTTTCCTCTTCAGTTATGAAGCATCCGTGCGTGGAAGGTGGTACAGACACTTTTGAAAGATTGTTCAGATACCTTTGAAATATTGTTGTGCACAAATAGTTTTCTGTTACTTTAAAACTTTTTCTCAGTTCTTTATTTACACAGATGCTCTTTTTGTTAGGTTTCTTAGATACTGTGAATGTTACAAACATATTGACTGGGTTGGCTTTCAAGGTCAATTAAAATAGTAGACAAAGAAACATACTTGATTTAAGGAGGGGATTGCTTTTTAAGTGAGGCTGGCAGTGGAGGTAATGAAGAAATCAAAGTACGTTTTTCAAAACTTTGTTTTGAACTAAGTTTTCTGATGGTGTCATTACAAGATGATGTCTGTGAAAATGTAGTAACTGCCCTTGTCTTGGCCTCACAGCTTCATAATTACATTACTGTCCATCATCTTAACATAGCACCTGAATTAGCATCTGAGTGAACTTTGAAGTCAGAAAATATCCATCTTTGAAATTTTACTGTCTTTCTGAGACCAGGCACCTGCAGGAGAGCCAACAGTTTATTACTTAAGAAAATTAACATACTTTAGGGCCTGATCGACAGTAGAAAACATAGCTTGGCAGTCAATTTTGTAAAAGCAAAAAAATGTTACCTCTTAATCCATTAAGGTAATTTGCTTCTGCTTTGAGGCAGTGGAGAATGATAAATGTCAGCATTTTGTTGTTCTGCGTACTTTTTATCTTGGTGTTCCAGAATAGGTTTTAAAAAAGTCACGACTGTGTTGTTGGATTTTGGTTTGGTTTTTGTTTTTTTTAGGTAGGCGTGAAAGTAGGTGTTCGTACAAGAGGATGCAATGGACTTTCTTACACATTAGAATATACAAAATCGAAAGGAGACTCCGATGAAGAAGTAGTTCAAGATGGTGAGTTACTGATGCATCAGAGCAAACTTCTGTGATGGTGGGGAAGGACCTATCATGCGTTTGCCAAGGTGCAGGTTAGAACTTATTTGAAGTAACTGCTTATAGCAAGAGGTCCTACTGTTCTGTTATCGGAATTGTTGTCACCTCAGTTTCTGTTTTGAAGTGACCGGTTATTTAAAATCTGCAGCTCCGCCACTCCATCGCTTACGTCTTTGGAGTTGACTAATAGCAGGTATTTAGAGAATAATACAGAACAATGCACATATAAATGAATACTTTATCAGCATACCTGATGGTATGAATACCTAGGCTTGGCAAAGAAAAGATTTCATTTACAAGGGGTGTTCTCTGCTTAGTTTTATTCTTCATTGCTTTGTAATTTGTTTTTAACCTCTTTGTGCTTTTGACCTTTACATTGCTTTGTAACAGCGGGTTCTATGATTTTAAGAGTATTTTAAAATTAGTTTTCATATGCTGGTATTTAAGCTTTCTGCCTGGTAATTTCCTTGAGCATGCTATGGTAGGTCTATTGCTTCGGCTCCTGTTGTGAGTTAAACCCAGCTGGCTACTAAGCCCCACACAGCCACGTGCTCACTCTCTCACTGTGGGGTAGGGGAGAGAATCAGAAGGGGTAAAAGTGAGAAAACTCATGGGTTGAGGTAAAGACAGGTAAAGCAGAACCTGTGCATGCAAGAAAAGCAAAGCAAGGAATTAATTTGCTGCTTCCCATCTGCACGCCGGTGCTCAGCCATCCCCAGCAAAGCAGGACTCCATCACGTAGAATGGTTACTTGGGAAGACAAGTGCCATCACTTTGAATGTGTCCCACTCACCTTCCTCGTTCTTCCCACAGCTTTTATTGCTGAGCATGACGTCGTACAGTATAGAGTATCCCTTTGGTCAGTTGGGGTCAGCTGTGCCCCCTCCCAACTTTTTGTGCACCCCCAGCCTGCTCCCCATCGGGGTGGTGTGAGGAGCAGAAAAGGCCTTGATGCTGAGTAAGCAGTGCTCAGCAGTAACTAAAACATCCTGTGTTATCAACACTGTTTTCAGTACAAATCCAAAACATAGCCCCATATAAGCTATTCTGGAGAAAATTAACTCTATCCTAGTCAAAACCAATGCACATTTTCTGTACATTTTTCCAGTTTGTCTAAAAATGTCTGTCAGTAGTCTCTTTGTCAAATATGGATTTTTAAAAAAGCATAATAGTGTTTGTTTTGGTTTGTGTTCTGTTTCTAAAAGTTGGTAAAATTCCTTTTGTGGGGGTAATTTTGGGGATTTTTAATATTCATACTATGTTCGGGAATATTACCTTTTATCTGGTGTCAAAGTAAGATATTGAAATATAGGTGCATTATTACAATTATTTTCTTACCGAAGCAATGCTACTAGGCAGAGTTCGTCTCCCAGCTGTCTTCAGAATACCTGTGAGCAATACATAAATTTTATTCTCCTTAACAGAGAACTAGTTGGAACTTCAGCAAATTATTAAATTGGACCAGAGTATGTGAGATAGGGGCTGCCACCTAATTCTGCAAATTCCTCTTGATTTAAAATTCCACTGGCTTCTGGAGTCGCCTCTTTTGCTTGCCTCAGAGCTGCTCTGGCTTTACAGGGCTGAAAACATGTTTCTCAGAAGGCACTTCCTGGTTTGGATTTTAAGGACGGTAAAAGCAGTTCCCCTCAGTCAGGTCAAAGACCTTAAGTTCCAAAGCCAAACAGCGTTTCGGGTGTCTGTGTGCTTTCTGTTTGATTTTGGTTGCTTCTAGACAGATTTCCAGTGAAGGATCTGACTGTTATGTAGCACAGTGCTCAGTGAGCTGCTGGCTTTGGATCACAGCACAAATTTTCTGGTAGTAAGGGACTGCTTCCGGGATCAGATCCATAAAATCTTTCATTAGGTTTAGCCTTCACTATCAGTTACTGTCCAAATTGACCCCAAAAATGGGTAGATTCAACTCAGTTGCCCAAAGACTTGAGTTGTGTTAGTAATGTTTTATCTCAGTGTCTACTATGGTGAAACAGCTTTCCAGCAATCTCGCATATAATTTAATGAGTTCTTGTTGCTGCCTGCTGATACGATTTTACATTTTTATTTTTATTATTTTGTAATTTGTGAACAGTTCAAGCAGTCCACTCAGGCCTTTGTATCAGATCTGCACTTTTAAAGTTTGGTAACTTTCCAGAGAAGTAGATACTTTAGAAAAGGGAGCTCTTTCTACTTCCCTCAGATGAGCTACTGATTCTTAATCCTTAAAGGCTGTGATATCTTTGAAAGTTCACACATTTGCCTTAGGATTCAGTATTGCTAATAGTTAACGTAGACCTAGTATTTTTGGCAGAGCACAAAACAATCATTTTGAGAGAGCAGCATTTGGGTTTTCAAGGTTTTTGGGCATCTTGTTGGATGCACAGACTTTAAGGATGGTAGGAAATGGGTTCCTGACTAATGCATGGGAATTAAGTATTGGAGCTGAGATTTGTCCCCGTGTTCTACAGCTTACTTCCCTGTGTAGTGTGTTTTTAAATCAGCCCTCAAAAAGTATGTACATTCATGTGCACACACAGATAACAGTTATAGACCGTTGCTAGACTTTTATAGATAAAGTGAAAACAGAGGTGAAAGCGCCCTGTGTTAGGACAGGGAAACCAAGTTATACTGGTAGTCTTCATATTTAGCTTCCTTTTTTTTTATTACTGGTCGAAAGAGAATTTCAAAGTTAATGATGATTTTGCTGTATGTAATTATTTTTCTTTGTTGTCTTCAAGGGGTTAGAGTGTTTATTGAGAAGAAGGCACAGCTGACACTTCTAGGAACTGAAATGGACTATGTAGAAGACAAACTGTCCAGTGAATTTGTCTTCAATAATCCCAACATCAAAGGAACGTGTGGCTGTGGAGAAAGCTTCAACATCTGAAATCTCAGGACTACTTCTTCGGCTTTGAACACCCCAAAACACTTACTATTATGGCTTTTGGAAGCAAATGCATTTTCTTCAGGTTTGTAGGCTGCATAAAGTGTGGATACCATTAAGAAAAATAAAGTTAAATCATTTTAAAAATGTAAATTGTGTGTCAAATTCCATCACTGATGTAGTTATGCTGTAATTTGTGATAAGTTGGGATCCAAAAGGTAAGAACAGTAAGCACTGTAGTAACATCTCTGTACTTCCACATGCCAAGGAAATAAAATCTCACTGTTATTTTCCTTTGTCATTTTCTTTGTCCACTCATAACTTCCTCGTGCAAAACCTATTCGAAAGAATATATTGCCTATGTGTTCTGCTTTGATTTGGGGGGTAAAAATATACCCAACCATTTACATGTGTTTGTTTTTATAAAGATTTATATACACAGGCACACAGTCCTCAGCTTTGGTGTTCACTATGATTATATAGATGCTTTCTTTGCTTATGTAGTTCTCTGATGCTTTCATCTTTTTATGTGTGGGTTTTCTGCTGGTTTATTTTCCCATAAATCTGGGGAAGTCCAAAAAGTTCATATATTAATGTAGCTGCAAGCTACCGTAGCACTGCTTGTAGAAATACTTCAAAATGGGATAACCCAGTTTTAATTCTGGTCCATTCCTTGTTGAAGGCACAGTCTCTGCTGTACTAAAAAGGTCATTTTTCAAGAACACAAAATATATTTGGGCACTGGAGTGCTGAAGCAGGATACACGCAGGGCCTGTTTCTCACGCTTCTGTCACTTAACCTGTCTTGACTTAAATTGTGAAGTTGCTAAAACTGATAAAACTGCCTCCAGATTCTGATTCCCCACGTTTACAGAATGTGCTGTCTGTGCACCAAAAGCTATGAACACTTGAACGCTCTTTTTGAGAGATAAATCTACCTTTTTTTTTTTTGGTAGTCGTGTCTGCTACTAACTTTGTTACAGCTTGAACTCTGTTTTTTAACTAGCTACTAGGGTTTTTCACCAAAGTTTATGGCAACTTCTATTTAACTCCTGTCTTTAAGTTAATTTGGTAGCAGGAGAAAAAGCATTTATAATTTCAAAAGCCCTAGTATTTCATAATTGTTTTCAATAAATCCAGAAAGTAATTAAAATATTATGTTTATAGGAGGCTGTTTTTTCTTTGGAATTTAAACTTTCTTTTAACTACAATTTTGGTTTTGTAACGCAGTTTTTCAAGCTTATAAAGTCTTCAGCACTTCTTCAGTCATGCTCAGGCAGAAGTGTAAATGTCTCTCCAGGCCTTCCAAAAATTCGGTATGAGAGAAGTAGTATTCCATCCTTTTATCTCCATGTCTCCCTGGTTGTCCAGAGATGACATCGTGCAGCTAAGCTGCTCCCTTGTGCAGAAGAGAAAATTACGTGTCTGCCTGAGCAACTGATGGGCACATCTGCTGAAAAGGATACAAATAAAAAAGCAGGGGACAGCAGGGACCGGGGTCTGGCAGTCAAGGACAAGAAGGTGCTGAGATGGGAGTGAACTGAGAGTGTTAAGGCTGCGTACTAGAAATCCAGGCATCATGTTGATCTGGACAGTTGTTGCACCCACATGCCTGTCAACGGCTTTGGAATAGTAATGTGCTGAAGACGTAGGATTGCAGCTACATGCGTTTTTTTTTCCTCTGTCTACACCTTTTTGCAAGTGTAGGTGGAAAAATAAAAATGAAAAAAACGATCTGTTTTACGTAGTGTACGGGAACAGAAGGTCAGAATTTCACGCCTATAGTTTAATATATTAAATACTTGAATTTTGGTTGTCTACTATATCACCTTTTGATGTAAAAACACTACTTCCTTCAACAGTCAACTGTTGTACAGTTACTTTATAGAATAGTTCAGGAATTACTGGTAATACACTGGCTAGGTGTATTCACAGTGCCGTAAGTCTTTCAGTCTTGCGAAATGAAAAAATGCAGTTAATGTGATACAGCTGCATTAATACGTAAAACTTCAAGCTAAGGGGATTTCTTCAGACTGTGTTTCTCTGCTTCTTGCTGGAGGATAAGACTTTGAATATGGTAGGGCCCGTGTTTGCTAGGAGTGCTACTACTTAACTCATTTATCCTGTTTGGTGTGTTTTGGGGTGGGGGATTGGTTTGGTTTTTTTTAAGACCTGTGGCACCTATAGCAATCCTTTTCATGTGTTTTGTGTATATGCCTTGAATGGAAGTTTGCACTTTCATACTTGGGTGAAATAATCCTCTGAATTGTCAATTTACTAAGACACCTAACGCACAATGTGTTAAACTTCTGTTAAAGTGCTATTTACAGTTGCATAGGATCACGGGTTTGTTGATTGGTCTCTTGTAATTTTGTGCAATACAGTATGTAGAGTTCTCACTTATAATAATAAATATGGCCTGTTGGTAAATGTGGAATATTCCTATCTTCATTCTATTTCATATTCATAAATAAGCACTGGGGGGAGAGAATAGGTTTGTGTGCTGGGATTACAAAGTACATACACTATTGCTGTTAGCCGAGTTAGTATTTCTCAAAAATATGAAACATTTCCAAATAATGACAGCGCTGGAATAGCATAGAAACACATGGCAAAAAAAAATTAATTACCTAGGTACAGAAAGGTATTTATGCATACCGGACGCGTGGGCTGTTAATGTGTAGACTTCTATTAAACTTTGTGACGGTAAAAATTCTAATGGGCAAGATGCTTATTTTGAAGGCTTCTACATACCGGAAGTCATTGTGGCATGTTTTAATGCAGGATAATGATTTTGAGCTAAGTAATTGCTCACATAAAAGGTTTTTAATTGGCTAGGCAATTTGAGGATGAGTGTCAAAGGGCATTCCTGGCCGTTCCACTTCAGTGCTGTGTGATGACACTGATACACCATTGTGCACTAGCTTTACAACACATTTTGGGTTTTCTTTTAGGTACAGTCTTTCCACTTCTAAAGCCCTTTCCTTTTCCTGTTACCTGAAGATTCTGAACGACGGGGGGGGGCGAAGTAATAAATTTGGGAAAAATGCTAGAGATTGTTGGCACAGTTGCATATTCATGATGCTGGAGAGAGAGAACCAAATCCTTCATACAGTCAGGAGTCTGGAAATGCAGCAGTTACCTTCCTGTTGACCTCTTACAGAATGTGTCATAAAAAACCAACCTTGCTTGCACCAGCAAGTCAGTAGTTCTGATCCACCCCTTTTTATAGGTCTCTCTGAACAGCTCAGGAAGAACAACGTGTTTAGGAAAACACTGAGCAGTTCAATATCTAAGTCATCCTGACCACTACAGGTGATGGGTAAAAATGAATTTGATCTCCAAAATAAAAAATAAGATGCAGGTAATGGGACTGTGAAATTCAATGTCAATGAAACTTTTTTGTTGTTGTTGTTAGTTTAATCCCATCTGCCATAGATTGCCTCTGTTGTTTGGGGGTTTATTGTACTTATCATTCTCCCCATTTATTTAAATGAGCACCTTCACTAGTGGGAGAATTCTCCAACTATGCCACTGTTGTGCTTCCACTAGCTGCCTGGCCATTTATTAGATAAATTTTTTATGATCCCGAGATCAGACGCCTACTGCCACTGGGTGGCAGCAAGTTTCCAGTCCACCCGTTCCAAAAGGCGAATCCCCTCTTTCGCGATACCCGTCTTCCCCAGTTTCCCATTGCGTTTCCGGAACACCGGAGTACCTTCGCTTATACTGGTGAAAACTATTGTTTTCAACAGCTCTGCTGTTTGCCCCTCTTGTATTGTGTTCTGTGCGGTTTACCTGTTTCCGAAGGATGGCCGATGACTGCAGAAACGCCAGGCGACAAATTGCTTCAGCGCTCCCGACGCAACGAGAGGCAGAGAGAAGCAGAGAGCGCAGCTTTCTGACCAGCTGTGGCTATTGGAGCATTAGGTTTTTTACACAGACACACACACACACACACACACGCCTTGCTACTAGTGTGCTAATGTGCCTCGTTAATGTGTCCAGCTCCAAATTGCTGCAGATTTGTTTCTGACGGTTAGCTTTAACCTCTAGGGTAACAGAAGATCCTCGGCTGGGGCGGCACAGTCCAGCAGGACAAAGAAATCTCGTGAAACAGCACAGTTCCCATTCACAAGAGAAATGCTCCCATCCCCCTACTCATCTGGGTTTTTGACTAACTGCATAATGATTTTACTGTATATGATTTTGATGAAAAATTCCTCTTGTCGTTTACTGGAGCTAAGTCCAGACAGCAGGAGTAAGTTCCCCTTACTAGCTAAAGAAACAAGATAGCCGCCAAAAATCTGAAATAACCCAAGGAGCAGAATTTAATTCATATGGGGAACTTGCAACCAGCCACTTCCTTTTCCAACCACGTGTTTTAATCTTTAATTTGTTCACGGTGAGTCATTCACGTAGTCCTTTCATTGCTAATCACAGTAGTCCTCCTGATTAAATAGTAAATAGTTCCATGCAGTGTGGCAAAACTGTTTAAATTAGATTGCTTTGCTGTTAATTATATTATTTCCTTCCTTGTGCTTGCTTCACATAAGAAGCTTAAATGCAAGCAAGTATTCAAATAAAGAGAAAAGGCAAGGTGCTAATGAACATAATGTTGTGGGATCTTACGAAGCGCATTGGCGGTAGGGAACGGGAACCAGTCCCTCCTGGCAACCTCCATTTTCACAAGAGCTTTGCAGAGTGCAGTCCTCCTGTTTGCAAATGAGAGATAGCTGAAGTGTACAGTCAAAATTTATTTCCCGTGAATACCTAATGAATATTCCCCCAAATTAAATAAATAGAATTCCAATACTTGGGAATAGAAAGTGATAATGTAAACCTGACGCCTGGAAAAATTACGAGAAATCATATTGTTTCTCCTAGAGATGCCTCTTTCTGCCTTTACTATTTAAGCTACGAACTGAGTTTCAACAAAACAAACATTGGCAAACCTTGCTGAAGCAGTCTCAGGAAGTTCCTGTGTACTTGTCCCCTCTCTGAGGCTGCCACTCCTATGGCAGATTTGTGAAACCAGTGCCTGAGCCTCAACTGTTGAGGGTGAGTTTACACTAATCTGTTGACTGTAACTGTGCACTGAGTTGTTCCAAGAAAGGAATCTGTTTACTCTTGCTGAAATGTGAGAAAACCCCAGCGAAGTGGCAAATAGTTATATAGTGAGTGTGGTTTCCTTAAACTACCCTATGAAGAAGAACTAGAGATCACCTGCCCACATCTTCGGGAGCCTGAAATACCTGCTGCAAGGATATTGTAAGTTGTCTCCCACAATACTCTTTTCATGAAGAACCGATGATTTCTACAAATAATCTAGCACATGAAAATGCTTTTGCAAGCCTTAAAGCCAAAGCTCATTAAACATGTAACATGGACCCTTGCCCTTCGCATTTGATGGGCATGGCCCACTGCGGAACTGTGAAGCAGTTTTAAAAGGACTCAGAAAAATGCGTTTGAACTCCAGGTTTGGATACTTTCAAAGAAAACTATTCACGTTAGATCTACGCATTTGCCGTCGTGCATCTTACTGAAATTCGTGCTGCCAGGGCTGTACGTAAACTGGTTAGAACAGCCCTGCATTATAATTGGGGCCATGTGTCACAATAAAGAAGCTTTTGTGTGCGCACGCTTCTAAAAATGGAAGCCTTGGTTTGTCATGAATTGGAAAAATATTTCCTGGAAAACAGTGCTCTGATGGGAACCTGCCAGCACTGAGTTTTGCAGGGGGGGATGCTTTGGGGCGCTGCAAAGGCGGTGGCTTTGTTTCTGCTCTGCTTGATACCTCTGGCCCTGCCAGCTCGAGAACCTTCCCTCGCAGTCACCCACAGTTTAAAGCAAGTCCGCCACGGAGCACAGTGCTTTTAATCCAGGAAAGCCACCTTTTGGGCAGGAGGCGAGAGGAGTGTGGAAACAGGCAGAAAACGGGGAATTTCTCACCCCCCAAAGGTAAAATTTTTAGTAAAATATTTAGCAAAATAAATATAAAACTTCATGTTGAAATCATGAAGTGTTGTATCTGCCCTCGTGCCAACGGGAGCCACCACTTACCAACGCGCGTCTTCGCAGCCCAGAGGCCCCAGGAGTGACCCAGTGCCTGGCACCAGCCGCCCCTTCAGCTGTAACCGCTACGCCAGAGCTCGGGACTGCCATCCCACAATGTGGGGCTTTCCCCTCTCCTTCGGGTGCGAGGGAAGGACCAAGCCTCTCCTTCACCTCCTGCCTGGGAGCCAAACAGAGAAAAGGCAGCGTGTCACCAGGATGACAACCTGTGGGCGTCCCCCTGAGCAGGAGCCCTTGGGGGACGGGGGGGAATGGTCTCCTCTGCTCCTCTCTGCCTTCCTGGGCTGCGGAAGATGAATTTGGGAGGGGAGGAGGGCACAGCAACAGCGGGAAGGCCACTTGGGAAACCCATAAAGTGAGCTTACAAGGCACCTTGGAAAAATGTAAGAAAAGGAGAGAAGAGTGCTTTTCTGCTGGGATGCGCAGGCAGCCAGCAAGCGGGGGATTTGTCTATGGCAGAAAAAGGGAAACCAGGGGAAGAAAGAATGACGCTAGGTAAGGAAAATGTAGTATTTTAGGATGAGCTGACTGCTGAAATGTCTTGGCCTGGGAATCGTCTGACAAAGCAAGTGAGAAATCCTGCCATCCTCAAGAAGGTTTTAAACTCCAGTGGGGAAACTACTGTGATGCATAATACAGAATAGTAATGCACCATGGTTAGCTCACCGGACACTGGAGAATAAGGGATTGACTCCCTCTTGGGCATTTGGATTTTTCCTGTTCATCTTTTCTCCTTTTAATCCTGTTTTTCGATCATTTTCACATCTTTTGGTTACTAATTAAAATTGCTTTTCTCTTTTCAGCACAGTGAAGGCACAATGGATCAAAATGGGAACGACATACTGCCAGAAACTATGGAGCGGAAGAAACAGTCATCCTCTCTTGGCTTGAAAGTGAGTACTGTAACAGTGTAAAAACAGTTTGTGGGTTTTCTGCGTCACCTGCCTTCTTTTACCTCATTTTTTTACAGACTGATTGGCTAGGTGGCTCTACAGTACCAAATTTTTATTTGTTCAAAATCCTCTTTTTATGTATAGTGGAACTGTCAGAGTGCAAAGATACTCTGGGCTAAAAGTCACAAATACATTGGTACTGAATTTTTGTAATGAAAACAATTGATACCAGAATTTACAGCAGTTTAACATTTTGAGTTTAGTATTTATGAGCACAGAATTTCATTTACTATCATTTGCCTCTAATCTGAAAAAAAAAGAGTATTTGTTTTATCTTCATGTCAAAAATTGAAAGATAATTTTGTTGCTCCGTGGTGCTGTATGTGTCAGTTCTTGGTCAGAAGATCAGTAAGAGGCAGGTACGTGATTCTGCTTTGAACTTGCTTCAGGTACATGATTTCTGATTGTGTGGCCTTAAATAGTCATTTATCTTAATGAAAACAGCTCACTTGAATTCTTTCATAAACTTTGAGTACTCCTTAAATAAACCAAAGAGCCTCTGCAACCCCAACATTCTGCCTGGACTACTTTCTAGTCTAAGCCATGCTGCTCACATCTATACAGAAATGGTCAGTTTCTCATGAGTCTTCAGTAAAAAAAATTATTGTTAATGCACAGTATTTGTATCCAGTACTTAATAGTACAGGACAGCAAACAAATAGCACATCATTCTCATCGTTCAGTGCATTGTCTTTGCAGTTTCCTAGTAAGAGATTGTCTGGCATTGGGTGCTGGAGGTAAGCTAAGCAGAGGTATACGCATGGTTACAGCTTCCTTAGTGTCACTTTCTCCCTCCTAGTGGTCTGTTTTATACACGTATTCTTGCACGTTGTTCCAGACAAATTATATTTTTAAACTAGTTTGGACAATTTTATTAAACCAAAGCATGATGTGGAAAATTACAGATTTGTTTTCACAAAGCAGCTGACATCTACAGTCTGTTACAAACCTTATAAAAAATATGCATAATGTTACAAATCAATCCAATGGGAATGTATTCTGCCATTATTGTGGAGTGCTGGGAACATGGTTCATTGTCTGTCATGGTTTAACCCCGGCTGGCAGCCAGGACCATGAAGAAAACTTCACAGTCAGTCATAGAATTTATTTTTACAGTCCTGCACCATTAATGTGAAATTTTTCCTATATTCTTTTCAGGTACCAGAATTGTTTTCATCCCTCACAAATACTAAAAATGGGCAGCAAAACTACCATCACTTTTGGAGCAAGCACACATCTCTCTCCTATACTCTATAGCCAGCAGTAAGATCTAACAATTGGGATGCTGCAGCACGTAACAAGCACAGCTTTCTTTCTAATGAGTCTATTAGTAGCAGTTGTTCACAAATAGATGTTGAAAAGCAAAATGCTGAATCACCAGGAACAGGAACGAGAATCCCAGTTTCATATCTGAAGACATCAAACAGCTGTCTAAATCAAAGTAAAAAGTATCTGTTGCTGGAGGGCACAAAAAAGTTGATGTTTGTGACCTACTGCAAAAACTTAGACTGCCTTCTGTGTTTTTGATCAAAAATTGCCTTCCTATGCCAATTTCTTTGATCCAAGATAAATGTTTCAGTGGGGAGATATTACGCAAGATACAACGTACCAGGAAAGAGAAAAGGCTGTAGCCGATGTTCAAGACTTCCTCCATTTCTGCATTGCACGCTTCTGACAGTGAGCAGAGACAATTATTTATGGATATCTCAGAGTAGCACAAATGGGATTAGCCAGGAACAACAGAACAAAAATTAAATGAAGGAAAACAGTTGAGCCTGAATTTTGAGAGAAAGTTCCTGAATATAAGAACTCGGATATTACACTCCAAAATAATTTCCAAATAGTAGAAGCATGAGTATCTGGGACATGGAAAAAGATGTCTGTCAAAGCAAAAGGAGGCAAACAATCTGCTACATTTATTTGCAGCAAACATTTCTTTTTCCACCAAAGCTAGCAAGAAATATCAAAAACATACACAAAGTCACAACAAGCATTTGGGACCTCCCTCAGATGCCTGTGCACAGAGGTAGTAAATTCTAACAAGCTTGTCAGTTGCTCCCAACCTTGAATTCAGTGGGAAACTTGGCTTGGATTTCGGTGGGAGTTGGATTCATATAAACAATTTTCTCCTCATTTGAGCACAGCACTGGATTCTCACGTGAATGGCACTTTGGTTTTTTAATTCTACATCTGCTCTGAAGATTATTAACAGGTTTCTTCATGGATCTGCTACAGCTAATGGCTTATATAAACTGTGACCATCCTGTGTGGGGAGGTCACCACGCGAGTGCATCCGTGATTGCACTTGAACAACAAAGGGGAGAATCTATGCCAAAGCAATACTTTCTGTATTTCTCCTCTCCTCCCCATCTTCATGACTTCAAAGCACTTTAGGGCTTCCTATCAATTTTTCATATATTTCTCTCTGTGTGTTTGTGTGCAAGTGCACACGCATGTCTAAGAAAAACAGCAGTTAATGACTCTGCGTGGCCTTCTTGCATAACTTGGGAAAAATTACACCAATTTTTATAGCTTGTAGATCCTCAGGTATGACCTCGTATCTCCAAGGAACAACCCAGTGGAGGCTGTAAGTTTTCCACCACAACACTTTTGGGTAGGTGAGTCCGCACCCGAAGACTGCCACAGCATCCACTTCCTTATGTCCCTCAAGAAGCTGACAACTGTTTAGGCATCTGTTTTCAATTGGTTCTCACACTGTCTCTGCCAGGATGCTCCTCAGAGGCCAACAGCAACAAAATCCATGCCTAGATGACCAGGCAGGCTTTAGCACGGGGACAGAATGAAACAAGCTGAAATAAGATCTGTATTTTACTTCAAATACCAGAAATAAGATCTGTATTTTACTTCAAATACCAGATTCAACATAGGCAGGATCAGTACAAACCTGTCTTCTCTGCTCTTCCAGCAACCCGCATCTATGAGAGCACACAGTTGTTAAGTGTTGATGTCTAGTCACATTTTGGCATAGTGACTGAGACTGGCAATATGAGTGCCAAACAGTGATGATGACGTGAATTATTTTTCCTTTTGACTTTGTAATCACTAGAAATCTCTCCTCCCAGTGGGAGCAGGTCTAGGCCTTTTTTTTTTCCCCCTAAAAAACCAACAACAAACAATGTAAGCATTTGTTTGTCAATGTGGATACCTCACTGCAACAGTTGGGTCCTGAACATGAGGTTAAATTATAGCCTGCAGAGGTCCATGTCCTGCCTTGTTACATTGCACTCCCACTTATTTTAGAGAAAAAGTTATATTACATATGTATTACATAATACATACTTCTTCGCCGGTGTCAGAAATACCATATGTGATTTTCCACAATCTGAGGGGACTGCAATGGAAATTGTATGAAGGCACTGTGAAGAGGAAATACCCATTCCAAAATTTTTTGAGAGAAGCAAATTACAGGCCTTTCAAGATACTAGAAGGAACAACTCAGAAGGCACACTATGTCCTCCCCTTGATTTTTAAGGATTCAATAATTTTCTCTGTTTATCCTGCATATCCTCTTCTGCGTCACCAATTTAAATGGGAATGACTGCAGTTCAGCAGAGAAAGCAAATAAAACTGTAAGTGCTGTAGGCAATTAAAAAATTACCATTACTTTTAATTATTCTTCAGACTGTAGTAGTAGCTTGAAATTGAGCCTGGAACACGACCTCCTCATGCTGTACAAACACAGCAGAACAGAATGACCCTTTCTACCAAATGTTTTACTGTTCCTCAGATGTGGAGCAGCTGGAGGGAAACACAAGGCTTCAGACAAACAATGCACATGTATTTCTTTGTCTCTGCAGGAACATAGTAAGTTGCTGTTTATATAACAAGTAGTATGACTTTTTCTGTTCAATGTAACTCCCAGTCTAGAGAATTCGGGTCAATTAACTGCTGTCTGATGCAGCCCGAGGTCAGATATGACCCTAAGAGTAGGCATGTTCTAGGTTAATCAGCCCACTTACCTAAGCAGGTTGTGCCCTGCTCAGACTAGTGAACTCAAGCCTGTCCTTCCTCCTCTCTCATCCTTTTATTTCTCTCTCACTTTATTTTTGCATATCCATCTCTCTCTCTGTATTTCTCCATTTTCTCTCAGAGTCTACTCTTGTCAGTCATGAAGCAGTCTTTGCTTCCAAAACCCCACGGAACAGCCCCTGTTTCATTTGTTTCAGGGATAAGTTTCCCAGTTGTACTCATCCCTCCCTCTTCCATTCTGCACCAGACTCTCCTGTTTCATGACAGGACTCCCTCAGTCCTGATTACAAAAGAGATCTCTCTGCCAGACCCACAACACTGTCTCCAAGTGTTAGCAACATCTTTGGCTTGCCTGGTTGTCACTGCTAATCGCTTAGTCCACTGGCGGCGCCTCACCGCAGAGAGTCCCTTCTTCCCAGGTGCCCAGACCAGCCACAACCATTCTCTTCAAGCTACTCAGAGGTTTCCACTGCTGGTAGCTGCCTGGTAACTGTGCTCTTCTTCTGTCTTCAGAAATATCTTATTAGACTTATTCCTGCCTCCATGAGTTATTCCCTGGAGGCACATGTGACTGTTAAACACAGCAGATGAAAACAGTCATTTCTTCAAGGATCAGACACCAAGCATGAGTGCAGTCCTGCTGCACCAGATGGTGTTTATGAACATACCTGGGAAAAGAGTGCCGAAGCTGCCTTAGCTACCCACCACTAGTCATTCTCTCAGAAATCCCATTGGGTGAGAGCTATGTAGGGATTTCAGATTTACTCTGAAGCTGTATTCTTCTCAGACGCATAAGGGGTGTGGGAAAGGGCTGAGTGAACACTTCAGCTGTGTTCTACATTGCTCAGCTTTGATCGTATCACCACCCAGAAGCTGGCAGCTAGGTGGTGAAGTACTACTTTGTGGTTTGTTGCTTTTTTTTTTTTTTAATTATCTGATCTGAAACCCATCAAAGTTAAGGAAAACCCCAAGGCTTCGGTGAACTTTGGATTAGGACCATAAAGCATGAAATGGATTTCTTCTGACACAAGAAGAATAATTATTCAGTGAGTATCCTGGCTATTTTCTGATAATAGCTGTCCCTGCTTTAGAATTCTAGTTCGAAAGGACACGTAGCTTGATTCCCCAGATGTAACTGCTGGGAGAAAGCACTGCCTCTGAAAAACGGTGTGCAAATGGGTTCTAGTTGAAGGAGGATAATATAAAATTGCTGTAGAAATTATTTCTTTAAAAAGGGAAGTGTTTTAATGCTGCCCAAAGGCCTTAGCCCCTGGAGACTCTTGCATCTCAGCTCGATCGTGGGGTCACACTGCAGAGTGTCCTTCCCTTACAAAGTGATCTACAGAATGATAAAGCAGACTCACTACCTCTAATTCCTTCTGCACATAGAAATACACTTAAAATGTGAATCTTATCTCTATTTAGATTAATTCATACTGCCAGAGTAGGACATGTAACACAAATTAAATCTTGTGTAGGTCTTAGAACAAGTGCCTACAAAACAAAAGGAAACTAGTGCTTGTGTTTCAGTTGTAGCACTGTCATAGCTGTGCACTGTCTGCAATTTGCAAGAAAAACAGATTTCCTGTTATAAAACAAAGATTGCATAATTCCCAGGAGGTTAGCTTAGCCTATCTTTATTTATGATGCCTAAAATTAAAGGACAAGCTAAACAAGCAAAATTGCTTAAAAGTCTTTGGAGAATTCCATGGAGGGAAAGCACATGAGAAGGAGGAATGCACCCTAACCTGTGTTTTGTATCAATGTTTTTATTGATGACTAGTAGTTCTTACAGTGAAGAATTCCATACAAATTATTCTAACATCCCTGCTGAAACTGAGTAACCAAAAGCTATGTAGCAGAAATATACTCTTTTTTTCCCAAGCTTTCAGTATCTGCTATGCCTTCTGAGGAGTCATTTGAGATATTACCTCATCTGTAGTTATCTTCACTAAAAGATGTGAGAGTCTAACTTTCAGCGACAGTTGTGATGTCAGATGTTTATTTCTGCAGTGCTTTATTCCACACAGGGTGTGGGAGCACGGTGCCTGCACGCTGTAGGGGAAGCCTCGCTGTCTAACATGGGTCTTTGAATTCCACTGTGCAGCAACGTGATTAGAAGTTATACATTTAAAGCTGATCTTAGATGTCTCCTGTCTCTTCCCTCTTTCCCCCCAAGTCTCTCTAGTCAAGTCTTCTTCAGCTCTCTGGCATTTCGGGCTTACAAAAACAGTGTGGGGTCTCATGCAACAAATAGACTACAGTTTAAAAAAATGGCCTTTTTTGTCCTTTTAATTGTCTCTGATCTAACAATGTGGCAACACTAGTCTTCTTTGCTCCTTGATCAGTACTGAAACATCTTGCATATTTAGGGATGGCTGTGTCACGGTGGGTTGTTTTTTCTCGGGAACAGGTACTTAGTGACTCAAGCTGTGAGCATGAACAAGGCAGCGTAAGAGAAAGTTTCAAAAACTTTTGCAAGGTAATACTCTTGTTGTTTTCCCAGTATACAAGCAAATCATAGAATCATAGAATGGTTAGAGTTGGAAGGGACCTTAAAGATCATCAAGTTCCAACCCCCCTGCCATAGGCAGGGACACCTCTGACTACAGCAGGTTGCTCCAAGCCCCATCCAGCCTGGCCTTAAACACTTCCAGGGATGGGGCCTCCACAACTTCCCTGGGTAACCTGTTCCAGTGCCTCACCACCCTCACAGTAAAGAACTTCTTCCTAATATCTAATCTAAATCTCCCCTCTTCCAATTTAAAACCATTACCCCTTGTCCTATCACTGGATTTCCTGACAAAGAGTCCCTCTCCAGCTCTCCTGTAGGCTCCCTTTAGATACTGAAAGGCTGCTATCAGGTCTCCCCGGAGCCTTCTCTTCTCCAGGCTGAACAGCCCCAGCTCTCTCAGCCTGTCCTCATAGGAGAGGTGCTCCATCCCTCTAAGCATCTTAGTGGCCCTTTGCTGGACCTGTTCCAACAGTTCCATGTCCTTTCTATGTTGAGGACTCCAGAGCTGGACACAGTACTCCAGGTGGGGTCTCACAAGCGCAGAGTAGAGGGGGAGAATCACCTCCCGTGCCCTGCTGGCCACGCTTCTTTTGATGCAACCCAGGATACGGTTGGCTTTCTGGGCTGCCAGCGCGCACTGCCGGCTCATGTTGAGCTTCTCATCCATGAGCACTCCCAAGTCCTTCTCCTCAGGGCTGCTCTCCAGCCATTCTCTGCCCAGCCTGTATTTATGCCTGGGATTGCCACGTCCCAGGTGTAGGACTCTGCACTTGGCTTGGTTGAACTTCATGCCATTTGCATTAGCCCACCTCTCAAGCCTGTCCAGGTCCCTCTGGATGGCATCCCTTCCCTCCAGTGTGTCAACCGCGCCACCGAGCTTGGTGTCATCGGCAAACTTGCTGAGGGTGCACTCGATCCCACTGTCCATGTCTCCAACAAAGATGTTAAATAGCACTGGTCCCAGTACTGACCCTTGCGGGACACCACTCGTCACTGGCCGCCACGTGGACATTGACCCATTAACCACAACCCTTTGAGTGCGGCCATCCAGCCAGTTCCTTATGCACCGAGTGGTCCATTCATCGAACCCGTGACTCTCCAATTTGGAGACTAGGATGTCATGCGGGACAGTGTCAAATGCTTTGCTTAAGTCCAGGTAGACAATGTCCGTTGCTCTGCCTTTGTCCACCAAGTTCGTGGTAGTATCGTAGAAGGCCACCAAGTTTGTCAGGCAGGATTTGCCTTTGGTGAAGCCAAATATCCCTGTCTTGTTAGTTTTAGCTTGTTAATGTACTTGGTTTTTGTGTGACATTGTAGCTTAACATTTCTGTTGCGTTATATGCATAGTGCACATACACACGCAGGACAACTACTAACCTGACCAGCTAAAAAGCATTAGAGCCACTCTAAGGAGCAAACATGTGCATGGAAACTTAAATACCGCGTCTACTCTCCCAAGGTCACACCAAGTATTACATCTGGAAATAATATTAAAGAGCGATTGCCTTTAGTCCCTTTTATTATGCCTTGTAAATCATGCACTGCCACAAAGCAGATATAAATTACGCTTCTCTTGATTGCAGAAGGCCCTGTGCATTGCCAGAGTAGCATGAACTACATGTAAATGATTGTTGCAACTAACAGTTATAAATTCTATGTAATTCAGGTGCAAGGCCCTGTCTGTGGTTTCTTGAGGGACTGCAGAGGATAGAGTATGAGGCTACAAGGTTGTTTTTTAAAAAAAAAAATGCTAGAGCCTGAAGCATGGCAAGAGTTGGAGAGGTGGCACAAATCACAGCAGACACACTGAAATTCACAAAAGGACACCTGCTAGGCTCTTCCAATTGCTTCATCTGAGTTTCCTTCTGTAGAGAGAAGTGGGGTGATTACATTTGAATAGGGACACCTCAAGACAGCCTGGATCCTCTTTCTCACCTGAAATGGCAATCACTGGGAAAGCAGACCTAGGAAAATATTAGGTCTAGCTAGGAATTCTCTGTTTTCTTTAACGTTTAGGTGGTTTTGGTGGTTTTTTCCTTGCTCAGGTTGTTTTATTGTGAGGGAAGTTTTTTTTGAAAAGTTCCTTCTTTGTGAGATGGGAGAGTAATATTAGCAGGATGAGTGGCACACAGATCATGTCCCACAGTAGCTCGGCAGACTTGGAGCACTGCTGAGCAGCCACTGCAAAAAAAAGTGAGAATGTGTTTGCACACTCCCTGTGTCCTGAAGTATTCTCGGGCAGGCGCGAGTCTGGTGGCAGCAGTAGAAATATAAATGTCGGCAGAAATGGTTCTCAGATCTGTAAGTGTTTGTACTTGCAGCTGACCCCAGGCTCTTAAAAATAACGTTCATACAATCAGGGAAGAGAAACGATCAATAAAATTAGTCCCCACCTACTGCTTCTCAGGCACCAAGAGAGACGATGCGTGCTGAGCCATGCTCCAGTGGGCTGCCACATTCTTGCTGTGAGTATATTATTTCAAGTGCATTATTTTTAGAGCCTTCAAGTCTGTGAAGGCCCATGGATGTTGGATCAGGGCCAGCTCTGACTGCACTTCTAAAAGCAGTGGCCACAAAGAGCTATTCAGGGTAGCGCAGTGGATGACATGCAGATCTAATGAGCTCCTGGACTATTTTGGGTCAGCGGTGCTTTTCTGTGCTGCAGGGTAGCTAGCTCACGAAAGGTCGTTATGTGCAGTTTATTGCTGGACCTAAGGCAGTCCATGGCTGTCCAAAGGAGTATGAATTGAATTCAGGAGTTAGCCTTAGCATGCTATAAGCAGGAAAAAGGTAGCAGGGCCCCTACACATAATCATGTTTCCGCAGTTGCACAGCTTCCTAAGGCAGTAGAAGCAGGAACAATGGACTGTCTGTAATAACGTTCATATCTTTCCAACTGCCACTACTATTATCACTGTTCAGAAAACAAAGCAATCCAGACAGAGCATTATTTAATGTGGAGGCGCTGATGGGATCTTGTAATGGAGGATATATTTTTCCACAACAGCTCTACCAGCTGCCTCTATCCATATGAAGAGAAGAGGTAGGGATGAGACCCAAAGAGCATGAGGGCCATAAAGAACTTGGAGACAGCCAATTTACCCCTAGTATAGGAAACTGTTGTTTTTGCACACTATAAAAGCAAAGGATCCAAAATTGTATCTCATGGTTCTGATGCAAAATGTCAATCTTTTAGAGGCATGGGTCAGTTGGCAAGCAAAGTAGTATTGCCATCCTTTGTGCAGAGCTGGTAGAGGCATTGTGAACTCTCCAAAATCTAGCATCTTGTTTCCTGTGAACATCTCAACTCTTAAGCCAGAAAGTTCTAGAAACAAACAAACAATCATTCGTATGGTTGCGATGATGGCATAGGATTCAAGTGCTGGCAAGACTTCTGGGGTGGGCGTTTTTTTGCCACCCGATAATGACAACCCACGCAGTTGTAAGCTTTTCACTTCACTCAGAAACAAAGGGTACAGGAAGCTCCCAGAAGGCCCAATGCACTCTCCCTTGTGCACACCCTCAGTTCTGGAAAGCCTTATTTCCTAAATGATACGTTGATCTGATATCTGGGGAGATTGTGACTACAGAAGCCTGATGCAGTCCCTGTAGCTGTGTAAATGAAGAGTTACCAGAAATGTATCAAACTACAGTATTTGATTAGGAGTTGTGTATTTATTTTTCTATGGGACAGGGCAGATTCTTATATTTGCCTAGGACAGTCTAGAGACCAGGGTCTCACTATTGCTTTGGTGAGTAGATGGTATTAGCATAGAATCACAGAACCATTAAATGGTTAGTGTTGGAAGGGACCCTAAAGATCATTTAGTTCTAATCCTCCTGCCACAGGAAGGGACACCTTCCACTAGAATAGGTTGCTCAAAGCCCCATCCAACCTGGCCTTGATCACCTCCAAGAAAGGGGCAGCCACAACTTCTCTGGGCAACCTGTTCCAGTGATCTACCCTCTTTCAGCTTAAAACCATTACCCCTTGTCCTATCACTACACTCCCTAATAGAGTCCCTCCCCATCTTCCCTGCCTTTAGGTACTAGAAGGCTGCCATAAGTTCTCCCTGCAGCCTTTTCTTTTCCAGTCTGAACAACCCCAACTCTCTCAGCCTGTCCTCACAGCAGAGGTGCTCCAGCCATCTGATCATCTCTGTGGCCCTCCTCTGGATTCGCCCCAGCAGGTCCATGTCCCTTTTATGCTGGGGGCCCCAGAGGGGGACGCGATACTCTAGGTGGGGTCTTACCAAAGTGGAGTAGAGGGGCAGAATCATCTCCCTCAACCTGCTAGCCATGCATCTTTTGGTGCCACCCAGGATGCGATTGGTTTTCTGGGCCATGAGCACACATCGCTGACTCATGTTGAGCTTCTCATCAACCAACACCCCCAAGTCCTCCTCAGGGCTGCTCCATTCTTCATGCAGCCTTTATTTGCGCTTGGAATTGCCCCAATGTAAGTGCAGGACCTTGCACTTGGCCTTGTTGAACTTCATGAGGTTGGAAAAGGCCCAGCTCTCAAGCCTGTTCAGGTCCCTCTGGATGGCATCTCCTCCCTCCAGCATGTCAATGGTGCCACACAGCTTGGTGTCGTCAGCAAACTTGCTGAGTGTGCACTCAATCCCAACATCTGTGTCACTGACAAAGCTGCTAAACAGCACTGGTCCTAGTACTGACCCCTGAGGAATGCCACTCGTCTGTTGTTGCCACTTCGACATCGAGCAGTTGACTCTCTGAGTGTGGCTATCCAGAAAATTCCTCATCCACCAAGTAGTCCATCAGTCAAATCCATTTTAGAGATAAGGATGTCATGTGGGACAGTGTCAAATGCTTCGCACAAGTCCAGGTAGATGATGTCTGTTGCTCTTCCCTTATCCACTAGTGCTGTAATGTCATCGTAGAAGCCCACCAAATTTGTCAGGCACAATTTGCCCTTAGTGAAGCCATGTTGGCTGTCATCAGTCACCTCCTTATTTTCCATGTACCTTAGCATAGTTTCCAGGAGGATCTGCTCCATGATCTTGCCAGGCACAGAGGTGAGACTGACTGGCTTGTAGGTCCCCCGGTCATCCTTTTTTGCCTTTTTAAAAATGGTGGTTATGTTTCTCCTTTTCCAGTCAGTGAGAACTTCATCAGACTGCCATGACTTCTCAAATATGATGGATAGTGTCTTAGCATCTTCACCCACCAGTTCTCTCATGACCTGCAGATGTATCTCATTAGGTTCCATGGACTTGTGAACCTTCAGGTTCTTCAGATGTTCTTGAACTTAGTCTTCGCTTATCGTGGGTGGTTCCTCATTCTCCCAGTCTCTGCCTTTGCCTTCTGTGACTTGGTCAGTGTGGCTAGAGCACTTGCTTGTTAAGACCGAGGCAAAAAAGTCAGAGAGAGTAGTGGGTGAATACCCTGGAAAGGGTTCTTCCACTGCACACTATTCACTTTTTCAATCTTTATGCAGAAGCTATCAGGTAAAAGAGTTTAGTAAGCATCAGAGGTTTCTTCACTTTAGATTAAGAATCAAATTTAACAATGTGACCAGCTGACTGAAGACTACTGTCAACCATATTGCTGATTTTTGTGAACATCCTAATTTCATCTCATGTGTTTATCAGGAGGACCACAAAGGGCGTGTTCTGCTAACAGGAGCAAAGTGACCATGGAGGCTATTTCTCAGTGGGGGTTTTTGATGTAGGAGAGTTTGAGCAGTTGTTCACAATTTATGTAGTATTTTCACAGAACAGCTTGTTGAGCTCACATGTATAAATACATGTGTGAGTGCTCATGGTTTCAAGAAATCCAGTATAACTGATAAAATTCAACAAATACCCATACTATCCGGTGGTTATTCTATACATTGAGTTTTTATTTGCTGATTATTTCTTTCCCTTCAAATAACAAGGATGCAAAATTAATGTGTTTTTTTTCTTTTTTTAAAACGTGCCTGTTTTTTAGTATCAACTCTTGCAGGTTTGCAGAAGCAACAGACTGTCACAGAGGCTGTGTCTAATCTGAACCTTCAGGCTTTGCTGTACAACCCATATTTTTACAGTGCAAAAGTTGGAAACGCTTTTGACATGACACCTTCCAAAGGTGATGTATTCTTCTTCCCACTGCTATGTTGGGAGTGTAGAAACACCATTTGCTTAATTTCAGTGGCATCCTGTATATACCATCTTTGAACTGCTGATGGCAAAAGGAGATTTGACTCATGTTGCCAGTGAGTTAATGCTGGGCAGCAGTCTCAGTCCAAGTGCAGACAATTAGCTAGCAGCCCTAGTGGAAATGCTTTGCTTTGTCTTGATGCTAAATCACTGGTAAGGCTGTCATTCTCTATTAACTCCCTGTCGAGACCCGTGAGATGGCAAATCAGGTTCAGACACGGGCACTTGTGCCTCACAGGCACAGTCAACAGACAACACAGCATTGCCTTCATGTAAACAAATACCACTGTATGAAACTTGTGCTTTGAACCTCTGTAAATTCAACAGAAAACACTCCTTCTTTTGTCTTGCTACTACTCCTGTATTTATAGATAGACTGCCTTGCTGGATAATCCTGTTTCCCACCTGCATTTCCAAAGTACTTCTAGAAGCTCCCACATGACCTCTACTATTGTTTCCCTTTTGGCCCTATACCTCCATATCTAGTATATGTATTGCGTACAAGGTAGTGCAGAATTCACGTAAAGAGGTGTAAAACAGTCTGTGCTTTATAGAGACAAGACCCCTGTCGCAAGATGCACCATCAGAGCTAAATACTGCAGCTGACAGCCTATCATACATTACCATATCCTGCTACCTGGTGTGAACCCTGGCACAAAGAAGTGATAAAATGATCCTTACATGTTCTAGATTCCTACAAGCTGAAGTGAGGCAAGTGAGCCAAACCTGTACTTAATTACCACGCTAGTTACCACTGCCCTTCCCTGCAGAACTGCAGCTTTGTGTCACTGACAGTTTTTCTAGAAAATATGGACCGAGACCATTGTTTCCTGGATGGACATTCAAGAGCTGGAGAGAGCTTTTGTAACATTTACGCTGTTTTATGTACTTATATTGGACTAGCCATGTGCTGTCCCTAATAGATTAAGCCTCTCAGTGCCCTCATTAGCTGGAAAAAGCATTATTGTTTTGCCTTACCGAACAACAGAGAAGACTGTGTTGTACTTTAACTGTGCACCACAGAGGTCAGGCTAGAAACCTTTCTGAATTTCAGTCAAATGGGCCCCAGTTTTGCAAGTGGCCACCCATGTTCTAGGGAAAACAGGTTCAGTCTGAGACCTGTGCGTGTGACTGTACACGTGTGCACAAGGTTACGGCAAATGCTTGCAAATCTGCCATCCTTTATTGCCTATGCAATTGGTATCACGGAAATCTGTCCATCGGTGTAACACCCACAGAAAAGAACGCGTTGCGTTCCTCTTTCCAGCTTACGCATACGGAAGCTTAAAAGGTTGAAAATAAGGGACTCAGTCTTGTATATATTGTTTTGGAAGAGAAAAGAATGACAATTCTGGCTATATATGTACCCATGGTGAACCATCAAGAGTGAATACAGCTGTTGCCTACAGGCAACAGGTACCACTTTTCCCAGGAAAATGGCAGCAACCAATACTGAAGAGTAACATTAACCAACGAACCTTCTGAAGCAACCTTCAGAGATAGCTAATGAATGAAAAACCTATTTCCCAGAGCAGGACAAGGGAGCTGTCAAACATACCAAAGACACAGAAAGTGAACAGAAAGAAGTCACACAGTGACGCTGGCAGATAATCCGGTAAGGATCCTGGACAGAGATACCCATCTCTCCAAGCCAACATGTTCTTTGGTGGCATTTTATTGCCTTTTCAGATCATAAGTACGTGGTCATTTTGTTCAAGCAAGAGCAGCCTGCATAACTGTAATTCCTACAGATAGCTTGGATTTTCTATGAAGCTGTACATTCTCAGACCGTATTGGGCATTTTCTCTAAAAGAGGCTCTGCAATTAAGCAAGGGAGCCGATACTTTGAGGCAATCTCTGCAGATCTGAAGAAGCCAGAATAATGCTGCCATTCACAGAAGCTATGCCCAGGGCCAGAATCCAGGGTTACCCAGAGAGAGCACACAAAAGCTGGGAAAGGGAAATAAAACCCCTTATCATTGTTCTGTGATAACATATCTGTGCTTTAGTAATGCAAGACCGCAGTCAGATTTCAGCTAACAGTTCCTCTGAGAACTCTTGTAGAGACAAATAAACTGTTCTCTGCTTCCTATTTATTGCTTGTTTCGCTTGTAATGCCTTTGTTAGATTTAACGTGACATTACCTAAATAGAAGGTTTCTATCTCTGCAAACGCACAGATGAGTTGGAATCCAGATGAAGCTCTCAGAAGGATTTCTTTTAATATGGAAGTAGGAAATACCACCTAATACTAATTCCCATATAAGCACATAATTACTCTCATTTCCAGTTAGCAATTGATTTGCAACTCAGTACAAAGCACTGTACATAAATCCAGTTCTAAAGAGGAAGAGAATTAAAACATGCATAACACTAGGCATGCTGCTTGACCTAAGTAGTGAATAGTAATGTAAATTTTTGTAGTATATATACCAGAAAATTATCACTTCGTAAGTTAATTTCAAAGCTTATGTAGGTTTGCAAAAGGGTTAGGTTTTATTCAGTGTTTCAGCCTGCACCCATTTTGTTTGAAGATTCATTAGATATATATTTTCAAGGCTAAATGATACCATTAAGGCATATATCCTGTAAAATACAGGCCATAGAACAACATCCAGTGACTGGACAGCCTGTAAGCTTTTTTGATAAAGGATCAGACCCTGAATGTACATGTTAAGTCAGTATGCATTTACAAAAAGCATATCCATGCATCTTGTGCAGATGAAAAGACCTAGTTCATACTACTTTTTTTCTGGTATTGAGAAATGTGTTGCAAATTTGGTCTTTCATATCCTGTAATATGCCTAGCACCCCTGAAGCACGTAACATGGATTTAAGATGCCCTCCCTTGAAAGCAGGAGGCAGAGGAGACCTCCATTTCCCAGTAGCTGCCTTCAGTGTCCTTCAGTGACCAAAACCTTCTCTGGTTTTGGTGTGCAGCCCTGACTTAATGAAATTTAAAAAATGAGATCTTGTTGTGCCTTCATGTTAATTCTTTTTGGTAATTGTATAAACCTTTTGGATGCTTAGACTACAAAACTTAATTTCTTCAGGTTAGATCATGTGTTCAAGAGAATCATCTTCAAAGGCAGGATCCTCAAACTCCGCAATGCCTGGCATTGCATGGATGAACGAGACTTGTCAAGAGTAGAGAGAGATGTCTGGCAATTTAAGTTAACAGTATGTGGAAAAAAAGGCAATGTGTTAAACCTTTGACTTCACTGGATGCTGTGCAGATTTAGACTTCTGTTGCTTGTGTTCTTTGGAAGTAACAATATTGTAAAGCAGTTGACCTTACTTTCACCAATACATGGCTAATGCCTTTCTTGAGTAGTTTGAATTTTTGTGCCTCTGTTGGTAGAGGCAACCTTCTGACACTATGATAGCTATGGGTGTCCAGAGGGTGACCTCATAACTGGTTTTGACACTTGTTCTACCAGAAAGTTTTCGGTAGCATTAAGGAAGCAGAATACTGTTTTGATTTTTCTGGTTTTTTTTTTTTTTACTGAAAAGAGTTGGACTGTTTTAACTTACCATTCAGCAGCAAAAGTATGTTAGGAAATAAAAAATGGTTCAAGGTAATCCATTTCCCTACAAAACTTTACGAATTACTTCTCTGTCATGTGATAGAAAAGATAAAAAACATGCAAAACCCAAAAGATCCTCAAGGATCAAGCAGAAAAGAGCTAATATCATAGTTTTGGTTTAACTTCAGCATGACTGTAGGGTCTGAAGATAGTATCTACTTCAGTACAACTGCTTTTACATTTGCTTCCTATGTAACGTAAATCTTTTTCTTTGGGTTTTTTTTGGGACATGGAGGGATGGGGAGAGGGGCAGGAGGAGGGTTGTAAGATGCATTCAACCTGGACAGTCAGAATAAGTCTATCGCTATGACTGTATTCTGTGTGACCAAAAGTGAATTAAAAATAATGCCTTAAATCTTGCTTCATCTAGGCAAGAAGTTGGAGTTATACTTACAACTATTCAGCATTTAGAAATCACTGTAACTCTAAGACTCTGTCTTTTCTCATTAGCTCTCGTGGCTGATTTTTTATATGTATGTATTGTGTTTTCATAATTAGAAGAAAGAATACAAAGTTTCAACTACTTGCACTGTGAAAGCTTCCTTAAAAAACAAATCTGTGTCAATTCTTTTGTTCCGGTATGGGCATTAAATATCTGAAATACTACCAGTTCAAGGGGTCTTAAAAGGTAGGATACACACGAACCACCTGGTAGTAAGGGAAATAGTTACCTTGGTATGTAAGCGTTTGAGTTTTAATTTAATTTTTAAAATATCCAGGGGTACTAGTAAAATATATATATATATATATATAAAAAAGCAAAAAGTGATTGCTAAAACTCGCTCTACACCAGCTCTGTATCATTTCCCTGTCTGTAAGACAGATACTCATTTTCAAACCTAAGATTTTCAACGACTTGCCCAGGCCTGCATGGAAACCAATGGCAGGGATGGTATTCGAATCAAAGTTAAAATTTGTTCTCTCTCTGCTACAACAATGCTTTCTTGCCTGATCAATGTGGGTAGAATGAAACTTCTAATATCTAGATGCAGTGTTTCCGTAGCGTTGGAGAGGTGAGAAGAGAGGCAGAGCACACATCTAACATCTAACAAGCTGTAGGATTATATGTATTCAAATAGGAATGCTCTTGTGTACATGGGGAAAGTTGTTTACAGCAGTTATGCATTACCTGTGCATTTGTATGTATGTACAAATGACCACAGAGAACGTCAGGAAAAACACGCAAACAATTTGTGAGCGAACTCCTCGGGATCAAGATTACTAAACTGCTAGTTTTGCAAGAAATAGTAAGACATCTATTTTTCTCTTCTGACTGCAAAGCAGCGTGACTTAAAAAACACACTTCCTCACAAGTAGGCAGAAAACTATGGAATTTGAAGTAAAGGATGTATCCACATCTCTCATGCCTATGTTTAAACAATTCAGATGAAAGAAGAGATCAGTTGCTTGCACAATCAACAGATTTTAGCATTCCAGTTACAATCCCTTTTACAGGGACTCAGGAATTCAGATAACATACAAGATTGTACAGACTCACGGAAAAGACAACACTTCTTGTGTTTGAGATGTACTCTACATCCAAGGCACAGAGGTAATACACCTTGATTAACTTTGTTTACGCGTGGAGATTTCAGAAACAGCACATAAAGCACAGACGCGTAACACTGGGCTGGTTATACTTTAAAACTGTAGATTGTACATGTCAAGCAATTAATGTCAGTCACCCCCTGGAAACATAGTATGCCCACTCTTCAGAACAAACTTTCACATGGATTAACTGTCCTGATTCATTTCTCCAGGAGTTCAGGAAAAACCAGATGTACTGTTTTTATAGCATCAACTGCAAAATACTTTGTACCTCAGGTGTTTTCTTTTTTGGACATTTTAACATCTATCAAAACCTACTGCTTATAACGAAGTTTCTATGCAGAGTCCTAGCAACATGACAGAACTTGTATAATAAAGGCATCTGCTGAATACCGTGATCTTTCATGGGACAACTCTCAATGTGAAAAAAATGTGCAGCCCCATCAGTTCTAATGTTTCTGACACAGATAAAATAACATTTGATCCTTTACCACTGGCTACCTTGCTGACTTTCAATTTCGCACGTGAATGCACCCTGGTTTCAGTGATATGACAGCTATATATAAGTACACATCAATGATCACGCATCTACTGCTGTGCTTCCAATTAACCCAATGATAAATAACCATTATTATACAGATCTGGATGCTTTTAATCCCTCTTTCTCGAAGCACATCTAATTTTCTTACTTCAGTTTAAAGAGTAGTTTTGATTTTCACAAATAGCTCTGGAACGGATACAAATTATGCAGGCAAACCACCTCCAGCAGCCTTCTGCAAGTTGCGTTACTTCTACACCGCACTCTTCAGGCACTCTATTTTGGCAGCAGTCAGTCACTGATGCTCAGTCCTACTACGTCGCGTTTCCAAGCGCAAATTTGGCTTCGTTCTCAAGGCCAGCTCTGTCCTGGGCTGAGGGCCACAACACTGTCTTCTGAAGCCCTTATACACAGTCCCTCATCAAGTGTACTGCTTCTAGTACTGGTCCCAAGAGATCTTGCCGACATCCTCCACGTTTCTGCAGTTCCAAGTACGGAGATGTGTGTTCCTGCCGGCTTCAAAGCAGTGTTAGAAGGTAGTTCTGAAAGACGACTGTGAATTGTGAATCTATCGCAAAAAGGAAACCACGCTGTCTGGTCTGGCTGCTATACACCATTGATTTTGTTCTTCTAAACGAACAGGACTGGGTTTTTTTTTCAAGAACCCTTTGGTTTAGCACATTTACATTCACAGACAAAACCTGTTAGTTCTTTGTTAAAAGACATGGCTATTAATTTTTTAAATGTATTTTTATAAACGTTGCACATTCCACTAATTTTTCTGCAAGATTGGTTATAGTTGTAAAGTATTGATTAATAGGGAAAGAAATGATGGCTATGAAGATTAAATAGGGCAAGTTTGGTTTTTTTTAATGTAAGAACCATTCCTCTGCAGGATCTGAGCTTTTCACAACCTCCTCTTTGTCAGTATCAGTTACTGGTATTTTCTGAAACACTGGGAAGTGATGCCTATAAACATTTTGAACTAGTTCTTTTAATTTCTTCTCATTGGATCCATACTGTGGACAGTGCTGGACTTAATAAAACCTTCAATCTCCCTATTAAAGATAGGCTTTAGAGTGAGTAAGATCTTGAGACTTGACAGTTGTTTCTGTATCTAAATGATCCCTGTCCCGATCTTTTGGATGAGGTTGCCTCCTCTCAAGACAACCTTGCGAGACAGGGAAAATCATAGGGTTATATCTCCAGAAATTTCAGCTGCCTGTAAACAAGCAGGGCAAAATTAGTCTATCAGTGGTCCCAGCTGCACAGTCTTCAGGCTTTTTTCTGCTTGCACAGTTATTCTTTATGAATATTTTTATTGGCATTTAACATCGTCTCGTGTTACTGACAGAGACGCATGAGCTGTTTTCTGAATTTCACTGTGTTTTTATGGCTCTCAACAAACAGTTCAGTTCCCTAAACATTTGAAACCCTGCTTTTAAGCAAATTACAACTTTAGACTTGGGCTGTGCTGGACTGCTAAAGAAGGATCTGCTTTTCCTTAAAAATGGACAAAGAAGGGAAAAAAGTTCCCACTTGGCAAACCACGAACTAGAGCACTGTGACCTAACATGGCTCTCAACTTCTAAGAAAAATTGCTGTTTCTGAGATAAAGAAAGCTATTTTATGGTGGGGGTGGGGGGAGGGAGAAGTTCTCTCCCATGAAAAAATTAAAACACAGGTCTTAACACTGATCAATTTTTCAGATGGTCTTCAAGGGCTAGAAAAAAGGTTCGTATGACACGTGGATGATCATTTTTAAGTTTGGGCTCTTTGTTCAGTTGGAAATTTCAAATTTTTGTCAAATCTACCACGTCACTACGGAAGCTTATCTCAAAATAACAATTTCTATCAAGGATTAATAAACCCTTCTGTGTTTCTCCCAGCCTACAACTGCTGTTGCAGCATGTTCTGCGCTCTCTGCTTCAACCCCAGCAGTTCCATCTTCCACTTGCGAAGGCTAACATGCGGAAACAACACACAGACCTAGATGGTGGGAAGCATCCCTCTGAGTTAATACCCATGGAAGAAACACGTTGCTTAACTGTTTTGTTTGGTGGGGTCTTGTTTTGGGGGTTTTTTGGTTTGTTGGTTGGTTGGTTGGTTGTGGTGTGGTTTTTTCTTTGTTGTTGTCGGTTTTCTTCCCTGTGAAACTTCGGAACGAAGAGAATAACCCGCTTCACCCATTTCGCCGTCACACCCACGCACCAAAACAGCCTTCCCGAGTTCTGTTTCGCTCGGCGCCCCCTCCCGCCCCCATTCCCGACACCCGGCTTATCCCACCGACGCTGGCCAGCGCTGGAAAATTCGGACGGCGGCTGAAGCGCCGGCGAAGGGCCGCGCCTCCCCTCCTCGGAGGGGCAACGCCGCTGCCCGGCGCCTGACGGCGGGCGGCCGTGGGCCCGGGGGTCGCCCTGCCGCCGCGGCCGCCAGACTTCCTCCGCCCCCCGCACTTCCTGCGCTGCCCAGCCCAGCCCAGCCTTCCCCTCCC
>VZSF01000890.1:0-204742 GCA_013398295.1 Chionis minor
CACCAGTGCTGAGTACAGGATGAAGTAAGAATGCAAAGAGGACAGAAGCAGGCTCTTTCCATTGGTGCTCAGTGACAGGATAAGAGGCAACGGGCACAAACTGAAACACAGGAGTTTCCCTCTGAACCTCAGGAAGCACTTTTTCAATCTGAGGGTGACTGAGCACTGGCACAGGTTGCCCAGAGAGGTTTTGGAGTCTCCATCCTTGGAGATATTCAAAACCTGCTTGGACATGGTACTGGACAGCGTGCTTTAGGTGGCCCTGCTTGAGCAGGGCAGTTGGACCAGATGACCTCCAGAGGACCCTTCCAACCTCAACCATTCTGTGACTATGTGATTCCATGATTCTGCGTTTTTTACCTGATCCCTCTTTCCATCGCTGACCTAAACACCTCATACAACCACTGTCTTCCTAGCTGCAAAAAAATAAAATAAAAAGAATGCAAGTCTAGATGTTGTTTATGTAATTGACCTTTGTGACAGCAGTTACACTGAGTGGGTGGAGTTTCTCTGTAGGAGCTTAAGACTACTCAGATGGTATGTCCTGTCCTTCAGTGGCCTCTGGATCAAAGAATTTTGCATAGCCTTTGTAACTCTTTAAACTCCAGCTCAGATTGTAGCCAGCCAGAAAAAACCCTTACTGAAATGATTATAACTATTACTATTAATGTTTGTGTTCATGCAGCAAGATTTTTACGTATTAATATTAAAAAAATTCGATGTGCTATAGATTATGTTCTTGTTTTTACTTGGAGTGATAGTGCAACTGCTGTTTTTTATCTTCCCCACTCTGAGAAAAATCTAGATTTTTAGAGGAGATTCAAGAATACGTATTTATTGCAGTTTTGAAGTCTGATCCATTAACAATATACTCAACGAATTTGCATTTGGGTGAACGCATCTGTGTCCACTGACAGCAAAAGCCATAAAATACTGAAAATCAGAAGTTTGTATATGTTCAAATGAATAACCCACACCAGGATGATTATACATGATAGGAAACAATGTTATCCGGTATATGTATATCCGGTATATGTATATCCAATGTATACCCAGTGTTAGCCAGACAACCACACCAGGCACTGTCAGTAGGGTTTTATTCTGCAGTATATAGTAATTGTGCTGGAGTGTGATACATATCCACAAATGAAACAACACCCTGCATGGCTAATTAATTAATCTTTTTCTTAATTCATTTTCTCAGGTCATTTTATTGTAGCAGCCTGAATTTTTTTTTTGTGGTTTTGTGTGTGATTGGACACAATTATGAAGTATTAAAATATTTTAGTAATGGAAAATGGAGACACAGAAAGCTCAAATATTATGTTTTTTTTTTTTTTTCCCCCTAGGTATTAAACTGTTTAAACATTTATTTGCATAGTTAAACAATTACTGGAATATTTTTGAAATATTTCTGGTTTTCCAAATGTCTTTTTGGCACTTAAGAACTGATCCATAGATACCTACCCAGAGGACTCCCTGCCAGAGCAGCTCCTGAACTGTGAAGAATGTAGAACACAATCACTGCTTTAGTGCTGGGTCTCCTTGTCCAGCCTGTTTGAACCTCTGGCTCAACAAAGTTATTTCACAAATCTTTACATGACCTTTATAACCTAATGATAATAATTATGGTAGTGAAACAAACCAATGAACCACCTAGGCCAACCTTCTGTCTACAACAATTTCCGAGTGTCTCAGTGGGTGGCATAAATTACTTACAAGGCAAAAAGTCACGGAACAATTTAACCATGGGAGAAGTCTTTTCCTAATGCCAGCTGATAATGAGCTTTATTTCCTGAGGCATGAGGTCTGCTTATCGCAGACAGAGATGTAAACTGAATGAGAAAGTGCCCTGCCACCACTTCACTGTTCGGGCTTGACAAGTTTGTGGCACCTGTGGAACAACTCCTCTAGTCTCTGGCTGGTGCTGACTAGCTGTGTATGACAGCGATACCCCTCTGCCTTGGAAAGACACAATCATATCTTTCACCCCCAGCCAAAACTTAACTCTCCAACTCTTAAATCAACAGGATAAAACACAATTGCAAATATTCATACTGCACCTAGCAGCTGACTTTCATAAGAATGCCCGATTAAGCCCTGAGGTATCCTGCACCTGGACCTTCAGGGGTTTCCTTCTAAAACAAACACTGTAGCTGTGAAGAATAAATTCCACTTGTTCTGGCAATTTTATCCTGAAGATCTCTTCCTTCAATCCTTCAATATGTCCCTTTTTTTTTTTTTTTTNATCTGTTCGGACAAAAGGATATATGTGAAGCCTCTTATTATCTTCCTTCGGGGTCTTTAGGTAGGTTAAGTGGAAGAAATGGCATTGTATGCCTATGTGTCTGAGTTTTAACCTCCCCTGACTAATAGTGAGAATATTGCAGTTTGCAATTGTTCTCACTCATAAAAGAGGTGAACAGATCTTTCTCATGATGGAGTGACAGATTGAGAATCATATTTTTGCTCTGGCTTTTTTCCTTCATGTACTACTGCATTTTCTGAATATGCTCTGTATATTCTTGCCCCATGTCTTACTGCAAGTTTGGTAACTGACATCAGCCTCTAACAATGTAGTTAGTGTTCCTTGTCCTCACATTCTGTTCTCTAATGCATGTAGTTTTCCTTCTTTTATTAATAACAGTATCTTGCAATACTGATTGTACCCAAGTCCAGCTGAAAACTAATGCACAACATTTGCATTTAGAATGATATTTCAGATGCTGACTTCTACTAAAGTATCCACCTCTGCTTTGAAGAATTTACCTGAACTAGTGACGCTTTCGTTCACTTTATTCATTTTGCTGATGCTTGCAAAATGATGTAAGATTTTGCATTTCTTCTTCTGTGCTGGTTATAGTGCTGACTTTTCCTGTTTGCAATAGTGTGTGATGCTCTGCCTGGTTGGTGTTTTTAGCTATGATTTGGAGTTCCTGAAGCCTTTCTCTCTTGTAATAATTTGCATTTATTAAAAAGCATTCAGTGCCAGAACACTGTTGGCCTTCCATAAACTTTGGCCTCAAACAGTTGGCTGCTTGTATTAGTTAGCTCTAGTTATTCCAGTAGTGATTTCAGATCTGGTCCCTCCAAACTGCACTATTTAACCGTTCGGCTTCATCTACTACTGCCTAATAATTTCTTCTCTTTATATGCTCTGTTTGACATTATTCCACCCATAAGCATCATATAGCACTTCTAGTAAACCCGTTTGTTACAGTTTTTTAATTAGTCCTCTCTAGAGAAGTCAAATGAAAACTCAGGCAGAACTTCAAAATAAAACCATCAAATACATCAGTCCAGGCTAGCTCTGAATAGATATTGTAATCTTTTAACTATTCTTCCTTTGGCTGGGACTCTTGTCTGCAAATATAGATGGGAGTGCTATTTATATATACCTGAACAGCCTGGCAGATACTTTCTTGGTTTGTCTGGTCCTTGCTGCTGTTAAGTGATCACTCATTGCTTAAGATACTTGCAGGAGATATGCTTTATTCTGTGAAGGTCTTCAGCTGCCTGTGAATAACAAAAATTGCTTTGCAATGGCTTGACCATGCTTTCTCTCAGAAGCTGAACTGTTAGGGTACAGTTCCTGTCTTTTAGAGAAAATGCCAGTCCCCGGTCTGTAAAAATTCTTGCAAGAGGGGTTAGTGAGTAAGATCATAATCCTTGAAATGTTACAGGAACCAAGTTAAACAGAGATTTGAGATGAATATGCTGAGATCATCTCCCAGTGTGAGAATAGAAGATTTTCAAAATAAAAAAAAGTTAGATTTTATGAAAATAAACAATGGGGCATTTAACTTTTGAAAGAGAAACATAAAATGTCAAAGGGAGACAGAATAAGTCTCTTTTTGAGATTATTGTTTATACACAGCTTTCCCACTTCCCACTGTGGCCTACCAGGTAGGTTGCATGCTTGTTTTGAATTCGTTTCTGTAACCTTCAGAGTTTTGGCGGCACCGCAACCTCCTCCAGTCGCTGAGACATTCTTTCCGTCACATCTGGCTTGTGTGGCTGCTCACTCAGCCTTTCCCAGGGCACGCTCCCTTCCCCAGCAGCCCCCAGCACTCCATTTCCTCCCTTTCTCTGGGAGGGCTCCCACAAACGTTTCTCCTGAAGGGAACACAGTGCTAACAGAGATCTAGACAAAACCAACCTACTGTCCACCACAGGACCACTGACTGTAATTGAGAGAAGAGAGGGGTGAAGTCCACAGGCGCAGTAAATTGCAGCAGTGTTTTATTTCAGAATGACCATCCAGAAACTCTGTGGTCTGGGATCTGCTTTTCTCCACGGACTTCTATCTTTTTTAATTTTAGTGGGGTTCTTTTTGTTTGTTTGTTGTTGTTGGTTGTTTTGATTTGGTTTGGTTTTTTTTTTTTTAAAGTGAAAGATTCCTGAAATGTGCATTATTCAGTGTAAATTCAGTTTAGCCTTCAAGCCACATGCTGGATTAGAAGTGTTATCTTTCCAAGTACACAATTGTTTTTAATTACCCTGCCAGTGAAGCTGAACAAATGGCAGTCAGGTCACACCGTCCAGCATGGCTCATAAGTTTTATGAGCCATGTTGCACACCACAACAATGTGTGCAACCACCTTTCACAAACCGGCACCCTATCTCTCAGACAGATACTACTTTTATTCTGGATGGTTTGCTGCATGTCTTCTTGCAAGGCTCTCATATAACTTCAACATTTACATTGTTAGCAATGAACTTAAGCTCCTGTTACCATGGTTTTGTCCTGAATTTCAAACAATTCCTGACACTCCTTACCCCTAGCATACCCGCACTCTGTCCTTGGTGACTTAACACTGTCCAGGAAAACCATAGTCAAAATACTGAGGAACTATGGTGGACACAGCCTCCTATCCCTTCCACCTGGGTTTATCCTGAAGGTAACACAGACATAGGTTGCTCACACTTTGTTCCCAACTCTGAGACAGGACTTACACTAGGATGAATCTCTGAGACTCCTGAAGTTCTCTTTTCCACTCCAAAGACTCACTTCCTCCACTTCTGTATTTCCATTTTGTCTGTAGAGTTCTTAGGTGTTTGTTCAGCAGCAACAGCACAGGGGGCATGCTGTTCCATGGATCCCCAAGGCATAGTTGGGATTTGAGCTGTTCATAGAAGCACATAACTCTCGTGAGGTGTGTTTAATGGCTACAAGTGAGAAGTGTTGCCAGCAGTCATTACCTTTCTATCCAGATTTCCATTATAAAAGTGATTTTCAAAGTGCCTGTTTTTCATGTAAGAATTGCTAATAGTGAAATTACTGCTCAACAGCAAATGTCCCGCCAATTAGAGGTTGGGGAAAGAAATCTTCAGGTTTTGCTTTCTTAAAAAAAAAAAAAAAAGGCGGGTTGGGGGGAGGGCGGAAGAAAGCAAAGAATTTGAAGGGGAATTTCATTTCCTGCTAGTTCCCACAGCATGTCTGGGTGTTACTGAGCAGTATGGCAATAGTGTCCAGAGGCTGCAGCAGGGATCAGGCCATGCTGCTGGGCAAGGTGTATGTGAGCAGTACACTGGTCGTGTGGAAACTGTGCCACAGGCAATTCATAAAGTCTTCCCTGGGGGTCTGTCTCTCAGTAATACAGCTCAAAAATCAGACTGCTGCTGCTCCCTTCTAATTTAGCTGTCCTAGTTCCTACCTTAAGATGTGGGGACCCTGCTGGGGAGTGCACCCCCCATCCCAGAGGTGAGTGATGCCCTGTCAGCCCTGCTCCCAGAGCACTGAGAAAAATAAAAATGGCACACAAAAGCGACGAGGGAGAAGGATGGGAAACAGGCAGGGAGAAGAAGTGCATTGAATTAATTTGCCTTCGGGAGTTTTGCCCAGTGTTTATAGAGATGGTAAGGAAGTTAAAGGAAAGAACGCCGCGAGGATCAGCTAGACAGGGAAACCCAGGGGAGTGCGAGTACATGGGAGTGGGAAAGGCAGTCTGAAACAATCTTCTAAATCAGTAAATGCAGAGGGCAGCAGGATGCTGACCTTTTACTGTAACCAATGTCAGCTGCAAGTTGTAACTTCATGCTATTAATTACAGCCGAGCTTACTTCTGGAGTGTTACTGGTGTGTTTCTTCTGTTGCCATTAAAATTTCCTCTTTTCCTTTCCCTCCTGCTCTGCTCCAGTCCCCACCTCCTGAAACAGGATCAAGTTTCAAACTGCACTCTTAGGTGAAAAAAAAAAAAAAAGAATAATAAGGAAGGGCCCTGGAAGGGAAAAAGTAGTTTGTACATCTTGTGGGTTTTAGGGCCTCCTATGGAATTCCCAGTGTGGGCCACTTCCAACTGAAAATGCTTTATCTATGAATACAAACTTTACAGTATGGGCTCAAATGTTATGTCTTTGCAGAAAGGATTAAATCTCTATTCAGTGGATACATTGCGGGACAATTCCTGCTTGGCTAATTTGTGCCTCAGACAACTAATGAAGCAAATGATTTGGACAGAATCAGAAGGAACCTGTAGTTTTAACACTGAATCAAAACCAAAGTTCAGTTTGAGGCTTGCATTAGAGATATACCCAAACTGCCCCCCTTGCTATAAATAACTCCACATTTTAGAGATGTGTGATGTAGGTTTGGATCTGACTTTGGGGTTTGGACTAATTCCAAGTCTGGATTCTTGACCTGTCAAATGTGTTGATTTGCTGGAAAAGTGGGGAACGTTACTTCTGTAAGCAGGCAAATTTAGTGATACTTGGAAGCACACAAATTAGCGACAGGCATTTTTTTTTTTTCTCTGATTCTTTCTCAGAGTCAATAGCACTGCTGTGAATCTGAGAAAAGGAGGAAAACCAGTGCAATTTTATTAATTGAAGAACTTTAGAATAAATAAAATTTACACAGCAACAGAGCTGCTAAATATTTGGTCTTCCAATTAAACTTTTATGCACACTAGTTGCTTTACAGAACCAGGATGTAAGCCAGTCTGCTCTACATCCTGCTGAGAGGTACAGGAATTCTGATTTTAATAGATATGAAGACTACCTATCCGTCAACACACTTTTGCAATAAATATTAGAATAAAAATTTACATAAATGCAGACAGAAACCATGGGGAATGTATACCTTATGCTTTTAATATTCAGGTATAAGAAGATCCCAGGACAGGGGGATCTTTGCCATGTCATTTTTCCACTTTGAGAGCCGTTAGGTTTGACAGCTGCCTCTTACTTTTTCTGTTACTCACCCCAAGTTAAAACATCAAGTTGTTTGTTGGGGTTTTTTTTGTTTTGCTCCTTAGAGGCACAAAATTAATATCAATTTGACTGTGAGCTCAATCTGAGATGTTGGAGGTCTGATTCTTTTCAAGTGTCCAGTGCCTGGTTCTTTAGTTGGTCTTGCAGATATTAAGCCCATTTAAAAAACTTTCTTAAGCTATCCCAACTTGGACGATTGCAGGACATGCAACTCTCTCAAATACCTTTAGCTGAAGAAATGCAGTTTCTTGGGGCACTTCAATGATATGATACTGATGCACTTGTTTATAAGATAATAAATTTTGCCCTCAGGTAGCTTCTTATTACTGTAGGAAAGTCTTGAGTCTAAAATCAACTGTGTAGTTTCTGTATCTTTTTTTTTTCTACTCACAGTTTGCTACTGAAATAGACATTAACAAGAAAAATGACAAAAATAACATGCATTTTCTTTGGTTGTTCTCTGTGTGAGGCCACCTGGGGAACTGTTTACACAAACCAAATGACAAGAGAAATCCACTAAACAGAATATCCCTTGAAAACATTTAATTCCACTCTGTTGTTGATTTTTTTGTTTTTGTTTGTGCATTGGTTTTTTTGGGATTTCTTTTGGGGGTTTTTTTTTGTGTTTTTTTTTTTTTTTTTTTTTTTTTTTTATAAACAGAGAAAATTGCTTTCTTATTGCATGTATATACCTGCAGATGGAGCAGATGTGAAAAAAAATAAAGTAGTAGATAGCTATACTGGGAAACCGGATTGGTTGAAAGGCCCCAAACCCCACCAGTCTGCTGGGAATAGCTTTCAAGCTGGCACACCTGTTAGCAGCTCCTCAAAGCTGGACAGGCAAGATGCACATACTCTCCCTTTCAGTCCCTTTCCTGCTTGGCTGACTTAATATGGAGAATTTGTGGAGGGATGTTTTTAATGGCAGGATTTCATATGGTAAGAACGTCATGCAGGAAACGAAATTTGGCATATTGGCATCTGCTAAAGGCATTCAGCCCGTCTTGGTGTATGAAAGCCTGACATGACCACGACCGTGCTGTCTCTTACAATTTTATCTTAAACTAGTCTGTTGTGAATGTTTCTAGGGAAACAAATCTTTTTTCCATTCTCTAAACCAAAGCTGAAAGTGACAACTGACAATGATGTAAGTGTGAATTTTAGGTCGATCAGAGTCCCTCCTGACCACCTCTAATAGTTTCCTGCACTGAATATTTACAAAAATCAAAAAAGTTTGGATCCTAAACCAAACTCTGAAACTTTCTGCCTGTGTTTGAAATATTGTATCCAACTATCTCCTGAAAATACTTGTTTACCAAGCATTACGCCTGCTATTTGGATATCATCACCCAGTTTATACCTACCGTACATGTCATCAATGTATTACCTCATTGTGAACGTTGTCCTAAGGAAGTGTTTTCACTCCTAACTTTATATGCTAAAGTTGGTTTTGTGCAATTTCAGTTTTAACTAATTTTCACTTTTTGAGGGTCAAGTAATATGAACACTATATGTTCATAGACATCTACACGTGCATTCTTTGCTCTTTAGAAACAGATTGCAGATATACAGATTTCTGATCAGAAATTCTTCCTTGCCAGTTCAGACATGCAAGTCTGTAACTTCTTTTCAAATGGATTCAATTTATTTTATCTATATTTTTATTTCCTGTTACTGCTCTTGATCTCTAGAGGATTGTGGACTGCATATAATGCTATGCTTTTTCTCTACTGTTACACAGCAATCTTCAAAATCCAAAGTAGGCCTTTTGACTATCTGAAGATAGCATCATAGCAAATGATGAACTTTAAATCTTATTTTATTGTTCGTGTTGCCATGTTCTTTCCAGAAAGGAGGGTGTCATCAGCTTGCGTTTCACAAACGGGCATAACAAGCCCTTAAGAAAACCCTCAAACCTGTTTTTTTCTCCATTTCTTAGGAGTGGAATTGGGAAGGCTGAAGTTGTTTGCACTGCTTTCTGTGCTTATCTGTTTGCTCGTGTCTTGGAGGCTCTTTCTTCATACCTATTTGGTTACAATGCTGGCAAAGTATGGAAAACAAGAGTTTCTGGACAGGCTTATGAGCACGTGGACATATTCCTCCTGAAAGAGGAGGATATTTCTTCCTGAAAGGAAGTTCTAGAGAGATGGTGATCAATCTCTTCTCCCAAGTAACAAGTGATAGGACAAGAGGAGATGGCCTCAAGTTGCACCGGGGGAGGTTTAGATTGGATCTTAGGAAAATTTTCTTCACTGAAAGGGTTGTCAAACATTGGAACAAGCTGTCCAGGGAAGCGGTTGAGTTACCATCCCTGGAGGTATTTTAAAGATGGGTAGATGTGATGCTGAGGGTCATGGTTTAGTGGTGGACTTGGCAGTGTTAGGTTTATGGTTGGACTTAATGACCTTAAAGGTCTCTTCCAATGTAGGTGATTCTATGATTCTATTCTGTTTTGTCAGCAATCTGTTGTAAAAAGTGAGGATCACACAGCTTATGTAGTTCTTCTATTAGCCCCAAATATGAAGAGGGACAATGCAGTCATATAGATGTTGAATAGGGAACTCGGTTACCTTAAAATTACAAAACTTAAAAGAAGAAAGGAAAGATTTTATTTAGGTTCCAATGTGTATGTCAAAATAATGTATGAAAATAAGATTTCATTTTCATTTTTCTATGCTACATTTTATAAGTTATTAGTATATTTTGCTTAGGAGTGTTTTTACTGAATTATGAATAATTTCCCTTTTAAAGAAGGTAAATTATTTTTAAAGAAGTATGTGTGTGTGTTTTTACAGGAGGTTGTTAGCAAAATATGTAGCTAAAGCTCATTTTGTAGGCAGAACAGTATTACTTAATGTTCATTTCACTTAATTCAGTTGGCTAAATCAATCAACAGTCATACAGGCAAAGCCAAATTTGACCCATTTCCAAAGAGATGCCTTAAATCCTAAGGAGACAAAACTCTGCATTCACTGTGTGCTTACTTAACTATAACGCAAGACAAGTCAGTTGACTATTTTTTTTATTTTTTGCAACAGTTCTACACCTGAAACTGAAAAATAAGCCATTTCCTTAAGTCAGAGCTTTTCCTTGTGAAAGAAATTGTTGAAAAAAATTGTTTAGGTTCTTGACCAGATTTAGCTTTTATACAATGTTATACCACCACCATATAAGGGTTGGCTGTAATGGAAGACAAATGTCTGAGATTTTTCGCTTTCCATTGCATTTAAAATGATCAGTTAACTTTGTTCTTATTTGGAAGATGAGAAAGTTTGGTGGTATTGGAGTGGAATGAAACCGCTTTTGTTCATTCCCCTAATAACAGATCCTGAACCAGGCTGGCTGGAATGTTCTCACCTTGGCACATGTCTTGGAACACTTGGATGATCTACTTGTACAAATAAGCACTTGGATCCATCACACACCGGTGTCAAGCTCTGCCTCATCTTGTGGTCTGACAGCTGTAATACTCTCCCCATCATGTCTCCCTGCCCTGGTTTGCTGAAATGCCTCTAGGGTATTAAACTAGAGTAAGCCAGGTGCATCCATTGACTTACACTTGGTTTTAGAAAGTGGATAGCAATGAGTGTTTTTTGTTGCTGACATTTTTGTGATATGCTGCAGGCTAACTAGATGGAAATGACAAATGATTTTATCATAGTTCATGGCAGGGGTCTGCAGACATCCGTAACAATACTGTCACACTTTGAAGTGACTCTGCTTCCTAGTAACCAAAGTGCTCATTCAGAGTGCCTTGACAATTCTCGGCTCCTTAAGAGGTGGCAATGCTGTGACAGGCTGAACCTATACTTGAATAGTAATGTGTCTGATAAGGTCAAAGGCTCTGCTGCAGCCCCTTTCGAGGGATTTTAGTGGTATCCAATTAATTGATTGATAGTATCCATATGCCATAAATAAGGTGTCTAGTGGATCAGCAAAAAAATCCCAACCAACCAACTTATGAATCAACTGTGGGTGTAAACACACACTACTCAGTTAACCTGAATTTTCTGGCATACACATCTAACCTGATTTAACACCCAAGACTGCTAATGTTCCCACAGCAAAGCCCTACCTCTGATACCACAAGACCGCTGCTTCTGCTCTCGATCTGTTTGAGCTTGAGGATATGAGCTATATCCTAAGACATCCCAGTATTTCTCCCTGATGATGACAGCAATTCCTTCTGGAGGCATTGTGGAAAGTGAATTAGATGACCATCACTGTTTGAATGATGGTTATTACTTAACCCTTCCTAACGACGAAACACTCTAATCTGCACACCAGTCTGTATGGGGTAGCTGATACCAACAAACCTTCAGATGTGAGTTTGAGGGTGTTTTAGATGTATGACACGTGGATAAGTAGAAGTTGAATGCAGACTTTCTCATTGTCTCTCACAAGGGAAACCAGCTGCCAAAAATATAAGTGAAGTGTTACAAATCCTGCTCTTTCCAGGAACTACGCCTGATGGTGTATATTGCCACCTTGCTTTTTAACCACTTCCATATAGTTTGATGACTGCTGCAGCACCTGAAGTGGTCAGAGATACAAGATATTCTTTTAATAAAGAGTTGTCTGATCTTGTAGGAGCTCCTGTGGAAAGCATAATTTCAACCTAGATTTGAGATTTAGCCCCACTGCTGAAGCCTTAAGTTGTAAGCAAGTTTCTTACTACCTACAGCAGGAAGTTAGAGAATAGCTGTGGGAGATGCTGAGGTGTAGAATATTGGTCTAAGAGGAAATATTACCTTGGAAATGGGAAGCAGGAACTGGGGATGCAATGCAGAAACTGGTGCTCCTGGAGAACACTGAAAATGCATCTTTTTGCAGCACTAGGCAAGGCAAGGAAGACTTACCACCTGGCTATGGAAGCCCTAAGGCCATGTTTGCATGGTGCTACTCTGAGTTAATAAAATTTCTATGTTTCTAAGATGATTAAAGTGACCAAACTTTAATGTCACAAACGTTTATGACACAGTGGAAATAAGCTTGTGAGAACATTTTGAGTGAGAAGTGAGTTACATCTTCCGAAAGGCTTTTCTGCCTCTTGAATGAATATTAGTTAATTTAGTAACAGTCATATTGGGCAGTATCAAACAATTGATTGCAGATATGAAGTTGTATAAGCCCATTTGATGAGCTAATTGATTTTTTTTTTTTCCTTAAAGTTTCCTAAGTCCTACAGTAATTGCTCTTGCAAGGAAGGAGTAAATTAGAAGTATTTACCTGTGGAATTTCATGCTGAAAGTTTATTGTAGTATAAAGCAGAAAGATGAGTTTGAAATCTTTCATGCTCTATTAATTAATGGCCAAGAAAATTATTTAATTGAGTTTTAATTTCTTGTACTAACCCTCCACTACTGATGCAACTTTTGAGTCTTGGGATTCAGACTTGCCATTTGGGCGGACTGTGTCTTCTACCTGTCTGCTGTTTCTTCTTCGGCGTTGAAATTCTTGGCCCATCACAAATTTTCAGAAACCAGGGTTGCTTTTTTCTGTCCTTACCAGAGGACTTTTCTGTTCCATGTGGCATCCTCTAGACCCTTGAGATTCAATTCACCTTTGATTTCAGTGATAATGCTTTCTAACACTTTCTAGCACAAAAGCTGGAAATAGCAAACTCGCTTTCCACAGAGTGCTACACAATCTCAACATGCATTTATATAACACGTTTTATTCAGAGGGAATCAAACATGCTTTTCAGGAAATAGTCCTGCTTTAGGGTATAAGCTGTTTTCCTGCAGCCTTAGGAACTCAATACGTATCACCACTAAAATAAACCACCACCAGGATGGAATTTCATTGTGAGAAGGGTATTGCAGTGGCCATATTGAGGAAAGGATGTTTTTGAATGTACAGTTGAGCCATTACTCTTTCACATATTCATGCAAGATTTTAAATTCATTTAGAAGAAAACATGTCCCTTAGTTTCTATGGTTACCTATAGAGGCATCATATAAGCTTTCTAGAACTCATTTACCTTGAATGGAAGAAGTAACAAGACATCACAGCAATGTGCTAATAGCAATAAAGATTGAAGCAATGAGGATTGAAGGAATTGAAGATGAAGGAACCTCATGAAGTTCAACAAGAGGAAGTGCAAAGTCCTGCACCCAGGAAGGAACAACGACATGCACCAATATATGTTGGGGATCACGCAGCTGGAAAGCAGCTTGGCAGAAAAAGAGTGTAAACTGGGTGATGCCTGGTGGGCACTAACTTGATCATGAGCCAACAATTTGCCCTTGCTACAAAGAAGGCTAATGGGATCCTGTGCTGCATTAGACAAAGTACTGCCAGCAAGTGAGGGGAGGTGATCCTTCTCCTCTCCTCAGCACTGATGAAGTCACACCTGAGGGCTCCCCAGTGCAAGAGAGACATGAGTATACTGGAGAGAATCCAGCAAAGGGCCACAAAGATGATGAAGGAACTGGAGCACCTCTCCTGTGAAGAAATGCTGATATTACATGGTAATGTTTAGGAAGGTTGATTGTTTAATACTACTCAGGGTTGGTGGGCTGAGGGCCCTCAGTACCACAGTTTAGCTGAAGACTAGTTGTTCTTACCTTTTTTGCTCCAATAGTTGCATGCCCAATCTGTTTTCACATCCGTTATCTGTTGCAATGCATATTGCACAAACAATAATTTTGGAATTCATAAAAACCCAAAGTTACTTTGAGCAAAGGAGCATCTTTGATCAAGCTTTCTTTATGAGATTCCAGGGTAGCTTGGTACTGGATGACATGTTGCCCCCACAAAAATGAAGGCAGCTTTAACTCTCAGTTTGTCTTTGCTGACCACTGTGCAGTTCTTGTTGCTCGCTCTCAGTGCAAGTCCTATGCTGATGACACACACAAGTAGATGATCTTCCCTTTCTGCAGCCTTAGAGGTTTGAAAAGATTGCAATTTTCTCTTCACTTTTAAACTAGGCTGGGTATACTTTCAGCAGGACAGTCTTACTAGACGCCCCCTTGGATTCCTTGAACAAGAAAGCTGACGTGCAAATATATTTTCATGATTTACACTCATCCTCACTTATGTGGCAGTGGGGACGTAACCTATTTGGGGTGGTTTTTTGCCTCATGAACTGTTAAATTGCAACAGTTAATACTGAACTGTATTACCACATGTATCTGAAATCCTCATAATTGGTGTGAATGTGATTAAAGAAATCCCTTACCCCTGAGGCTTTTGAGTGAGTTTACTTCATTTTGCTGACTGATAAGGGTTGTCATATTTGATCTAACATCAAAAGCGTGGAGATGAAAAGCAGAAGCAAAACAAACTCTATTTTTTTTTTTTTTGAGGTTGAGTAGGAAATTTGTAAGTTACGTGAGTACAAATAATTATGCCTCTTCACATTGTACTTGTTGAGAAGTAGAGGCATTTTTTTCTTGGGGGATTTTGAACAAACAGTTGCCACTGTCAGGGTGGATTGCTTCAATGGGTGGCCCAATTCCATGGAAAGCACATAGCCTATAGGTAAAACTGAAGGGAGCAGAAACATTCATTGATTTATCTTAATTACAAGATACATCCGTTTTCCCATCTTGGCTGTGTTTAACAGTTATTTCTAAGTACTCTAAATCATACATCTAGATGTATCTTTGGAAAAGCTACAAACAGAAATTAGGGATTTTCCCTTTACATTCACAAAAAGTTTCTCATTTGCTTGCTTTTTTCTTTAGGTCACTATTCTTAATTATGTTTAGGGATGGATGATAGGGGGATAATAACCATTGAAAATGTACAGGCCAGATTCTCACATGTTCTCACTTTGCATTAGTTTATCTCAGTAAAGTGTCTGACTTTTATGATATCAAACTAGTTGAAGGTAGTGGAAGCATCTAGCCTTATTGGCTATGTATGGAGTATGTACAGTAATGCTTCTGAAAGCAAAGAAAACCACACGAACATAAGAAGCAGAGAGGTTTTTAGTACAAACTGAATGAGGTAGATGGTCCAGCTACCTGTTAAAATTGCCATGGCAAAGCAGGATGATTTCAACAGAAGATTGGGAGCAGAGATTTCTAATCTTGACTGCTGTCTCCTTGTTTTAATGTAATTAATTATGTTTATGATGATAGGGCCTCGAGGCTTAAAAAAAAAAGAAAGAAGGGAGGCCCTTAGAATTGCTGAATTGCTGTGAATTACTTGTTGCAGAGAAGAGGGACAAACAGGACAGAGAGAAGGCTCAACTGTTCAAGCAGCACGAACAATACAATAACAGCAGATGCCACTCTGGCGTGATGACTGGGAGGGAACATGTGGTGAGGTGAGGAAGACTACTTAAAGAAAACTGGATGAAGGGAAGGAAAAGTGAAAGAGGCAGGATAAAATAAGAAGAGGATAGAGGGGCAGGTGTAGTTAAGGCAAAGGGAAAGGAGAAACTGTGTCAAGCTGGTCACTTTCTTCTCGTGCCTGAGGGGTCTTGCTTTGACCAATTTTGCAGCCATTCTTCATAGTTCTTTCCCCAAGGTGAGTTCCCCAAGAGCAAAGGAATGTCTCCAAAATGCAAAGGGTTCTGGGATAGGAAGCTGAACCTCGCCTTGACTTCTTCCCATTTAGTCTTTTTTCTCCCTAATTTTGTTGCTGCTTTTTTTAACTTGGCAGCTTATCTAATCACGAGTCTCAGTTTCCGCAGGTGTGAAAGCAGCTATCGTCTGAAGATGAAAAGTGATATAAAAATGCTCAATCATTCTTGTTCATGTCAGGCTTTGCAATGAAGCTGGTTTCTCACTTGTCACCTGCCTGTGCTTGTTCTTCATAATCTTTTTAATGAATCTGCTATCATCAAACTGAGTTCTGAGATGAGCTCAGGAATATATATTATCAGTTTTAAAGAACTGAAGGTGAGGATGACTCTACAAATGGAATGCTTTTAACACATTATTTTGGAGGGGATACTATGGCTACCAGTGGTGTAAGCTTTAGGCTAGACTAATCAGTATGTAGGTGCTGTTTTGCCATCTAACATTATCTGAAACTGCAATATAATTCAGATCAACAAGAGGCCTGGTAATTTTGAAATGGATGGACAGTCCCTTAAGTTTTTTGAAGGTTTAGTCAAATGGCCTGCTGACACAAAAATAAAATGGTAAAAATTTTTCTAGTTAAAAACTTGTGGCAAAAAATTTCAGTCTACAGGATGTAAACATATGATCTCCATACTAAACATGCTTATGATAAGTTTTCAAGTTGACACATGAAAATTAAAGAAACTTATCATTAATTTCACAGCTTTAAGCAAATCTGCATTTCAAGATTTTTACCTGGAAGTATTTGACAAAGCCTCCTTTCCAGGTGCAGAATGGGCTCATAGTTTTCTTCAGCATAATCTTTGTGTTAAACAAGTTCCCCACTACTAAGGTTAAGTTTTAAAAACAAAGGTAAAAGAAAAGCATAACAATGGAGGAGTAATTTTAACTGTTATTATTATTGGAATGTTCCAGCCTCTTATTCCTTGAGTTTGATATTTTTCTTTTATTAGCCTCTGAATAACCCCAGACCTTATCTCGATGTGTCTTTTTTCACTTCCTAACCCAAATCATAGCAGTAGTTACGAGAGGAAAATTTTACATGTGAAAAACTTTAAAATCCTATTAAATTTTATCAATTATGTATATTGACTCATCATAAGCCCCACAAGTAGCTGACTAATCCTTAAATTCTCCGTGTTTGTTATGCAGGATAACCATAATTTCTGATTTAAAAACTCAGTGATGCTTTAATAAGAAATGCTTCAGTAACTTAAAAAAGATAGACTTAAGCCCTGTGAATTTTTTAGTTTATTTGAAATGTTGCCAATAGCCCTTAATTTTCTGGGATCATGATGCATATTTATCACTCATAATGTGCACTATACAGTCAATATCTCAGAAATATAGCAGGTTTTAGCGTAAAAGAAATTTAGAAAATGCTTTGCAGTTGGATTTATGGTGTTGTCCACTTCAAGTCACTGACTCTGGGACAGCCCCAATATTTTTCTGACACTGTTGTTGGTATGGACAATATTAGCTGCATTGTTTCAAGGCTGAAGAAACTGTTTGAAAAACAGGAACTGTTAAACTATAGCAATTCATTCCCCCCATTTTCTCTGCTACCTGTTTTACTTGGGTAGATGAACCATGCTTTTCAAGAAGACATTTTGTCTTCCATAGCTCACCTAGTATTGACCGGACTCAGCTGATCAATGCAGTATTTCACTTGTATTTTGTAGTAATTTGCATGATGACTGTGTATGAGATCATTCTCCTCATGCACAAAAGCAGGGCAAATATGATGAATTTTGTTATCTGCTAGAAGATGATGCTGATCACCATGTCTTTTGTATACTTTGTTTTCATTAAACACAGAAGCATGACAGAGCATGAGCCACCAGCAGTACTGTGAAACGTTGGTATTGGAGGCAAGATCAGCCCAGACTCTGAGCGCTGTCCCAGCATCCAGGCATGATTTACAGTTATTAAAGCCCTAGAGTGATTTATTGCAGGTAGAAAAAGGAGGAGCAGTATATTTGATTCTCTCTATATAAATTGTCCTTTCATCTTCAGAAAAGTTCAGGAGCAGAGTCCTGAAGAGTTTACTTAACGATTTTTTTCATATTTTTATTGCTGTCATGAAGATAGTTGCCATGTGGAGGAGGATGCAGTTCTTGCGGCAAGATCTTGCCATGCAAGAAACACAGCATCAGAAGAAAAATTTCATTATTTTAATACTATTAATTTTCTGCAGAGGCCCGAAGCTCTAATGGACATTTAAAGTGTGCAGATAGTGAAAGTTGCTGTTTGTGTGCTGTTTACACCTTTTCGAAACAGTTGTAAGATTTACTTTGCTTTGGACTCTGAACAGTCAGCTGGACTCCTCTTCTGTTACAAATCTTTTATGGTATAAATAGAGAGCCAGTCTTGCCCTGAAGACTGTTTTTGTGTTTGTGTACGTGTTTTAGAATACTCTTTCTGATCAGTACTTAATGGTCAGGCTTGCTTTATTTGAAACTAATCTAGCTTGTATCGCTGTTGAGTAATAGACTGCTGTGAAATGCTTCAAAATCTCAGTATCCAGCAAAATTATTTTAGGCTAGAGAACTAGAAAGAATCAATCTAAGTTTTTTAATAACAACATTGTGTCCCTCACTCCTCATAAAATAGACCGTGTCTCCAAGACCATAACTAAGCTGCCTTATACACTTATAGAAGCAAAGTCATCAGGCAGGCAAGTCAAAGCCCTGAAGCCATAAACTAACTTCTTTGGGGCTCTCTGGGGCTCACTGAGTGCGTAGCTTGTGTGGAAGGGGCTGTGAGACTGTGGCCATGGTCATCACAGCTTCCTAGACACATGACAGCAGGACAGCTGTCTAGTAATGGACTTTTAAAAAAATTATCCCAGATGTACTCAAGCTATGCTCCTACCAAACAGACCATTAAAAAAGCATAGGAATGAACTGTAGTGAATGTGATATTTTACATTTTCCTGACTCTGATACTCAGATTAACTTTAATGAAAGCTTGAAGAAATAAACTTAAACTGCATGTTTAGCACCAGAATTGAAACAAACAAACAAGCAAAAAGCAAACTACTGTCCATTTAAAATGTCATCTAAGAGGATTATGATGTTTCCTTCTTTCCCATCTTCCCTTTTTAACGGTTAGTACTTAACTGTTGGACTGAATTTTCACAGCACTGAGAGATTCTTGTGCAATTTATAGACCAGAGATGCTGACTGTATGCAGAAACCTGGAATAAATTTGCATTCATTGATACAGCTGAGTTTCTCATCCATATGTGATGCACTGTATTGTCCAATTAGTACTTCTGAGCTGTCATGTGCCAAAATACCTTTAATTTAAACACAGATGTAATATTTAGATGAAACAGAACTTGAGCACAACTTTTGAAAACTGAGTGTTTCCACATATGAAAAAACTAAATTACTGTGGTTCAATTCACTGAAGGTTATTTATACCTCAGAACTTACTGTCCTAAAAGTGTCTGTCCCATTGGAAATATGATTCAGATGCCCCAAACTGAAGAAACATTTTCCTTTTTCCTGTGTAAAATATGAAACAAAAGACAAATGAAAAACACCTCATTAAAACAGTTCCTTTGTCCTTCTTTGACAAACGCATGGCAGTTTCCCTACGTAGGTGGTCCATTGTATGTGCTAACCTCACAACGACCTCTGCAAGTTATTTGATGGGTTCTGAGCATTTTTAGTGTGCTGGAAATCAACATATTGTGCAATCAGAATTTTGAAGTTTTCAGCCTGTTAGAGACTAAGTTTCCAAGTGTGAGACACTTTTTTCAAAAAAATTGTTTGTCTTTGGCCAGTTCCACTTGTACCCGCGCTAGGTAAATGTCCTACCTGGGGTGACCCTTCCCTACTGAGCCATATTCCCTGACCCTGTCGGGAAGACACAAGTAAGTTTTCATGATCGGTTGCAGGGAGTTGATCTCATCAGTGCGTGTATGTGTGATCTTTAAATATGCTCCTGGAATGACTACTGCAGGTACTTCTTTTCATATGTAGTAGTCCTAGTACATTTTCCCATCCTTTTCTTATAGGCTGAATATCTTTGTATGTATGGAGGCAGGCAAGGGAAGCTTCTTTTGGTGATGAAAAATAGATATTGTGGGACAGATCCTCAGCTGGTATTAATCATGCCTGCTCTGCTGAAGCCACTGGAAATATACCAGCTTACTTCACAGAGGAAGCAGTCATGTGTTCTTTGTGACTTTCTTTTTTAGAAGCATTTTTTAGAAGCATCTTTATAGAGCTGCAAATGTGTTTCATATCCTTGGTCCTGGGAGGAGAGCAAGCCAACACTTGAGTACATTACAACATTTTAAATACAGTAATTTAACGATGCCCGTTAATCAGTCAGCTAACTTGCATGGAAAGTCATTACAAATGAGAAAATATAACTTTCAGTTGTTACAGTTAGAGTGAAATTCCTTTTTATAAAAATATAATTGGTCTCATTTTTTTTCAGTGCCAAGTAAAAGCAGAGGCATTTTCCACTCTCTAAATCTTCCAAACTGTCACTACCCATAGTCTGAGACAGTTGTGAGAGAGGAGCTGAACTGCTTCAGGGTTTAATGCGGTCTCTGTAAGGGCTGGGTCTGTCATTACCCAGTGATGTAATTTCATTAGTTTGTACAAAATGTTTGGGCTGGGACAGTTTGCTTGCAGACACTTACATTCCTACTACTTATATAGGGAATCAATTTTTAATAGCAGATAGCGGAGGCAGGATGGAAATGTTCTTGCTTGAACTGGTGCCACATGACTGCATCAACCCATTTAGGGGTGAGCCAGGGACATAAATTCCACAGTCTTTCATCAGTCTGACATACCTATAGTTGATTGGCACACAGAAATACTGCCAAATTGACAATAAAAGGGAGGAAAAAATATCCCTGAAGGTGTGCTTATGAAATTTGTTTTCCTGAGACTTATTTAATAGTCCAGGGAGGACCATTCTGTACATCACAGGCCATTAAAATTTCACTTTGCTGTCCCTATATTCAGCCCCAAAGCTGTGATCTGGATTAAGCATTTCTGCAGTCAGAAAGCAGCAAGGGTGTCCAGAGGAGGAACAAGAGGGATTGTGGTACTGCCAACACCTGAAGCTCTAGACGTTGCAGTGTACTGCCTGTGTAAGGTTTGTTCAGACAATCTCAGGACAACCAAATTCTACATTGCACACTAAATTTTAAATATCCCAGCAAAAATGGACCTCTTAGTCCTTGTGAATCTAACATCATGAGAAATTCCCTCCACATTTTAGAGCTGACAGTTGTGATGGAACTATGGATGTGGTTGAAGATGTTCTAGGTGAGTACCTGGGGAAAGGGCCACAGTATAGCAGACCTACAGTGTGTCTGCCAGGAACAGTTGGACTTTTACCATGTATCAGCATTGAAGCATGCTTGGACTGTTGCTGTGTCTTTGGGAAGGATTAGTATAATTTCCATAGTATGGGAGGAAAAGATCTGGAATAGTGATATTCCAGCTCTTCCCCAGGACAACTGGTACTACAGCTGGACTATGAAGGACCTCTGTTTTATAGATGTATGGATTTACCATGTGAAGGACAAATATGATTAGGATCTGAAAGCCCTGCGAGAGGGGTGTTAAATGCTCTGATTTGCAGATGGTAACAGTGACTTTACGTGTCTCTGAGTTGTCTCTGTCTTTGCTAACAGACTCTTCTCGGTGACTTGTTATATTCTTGCTTTCTTTCTTCCCCTTCCCCAGCTCCTGACTGGTTTTGCAGCCAGGTCTGACTGTTTCCATCAAGCTGCAAGTCATGTGGGGCTGAAAGGAGTAGTATTGTATGGGACAGCATAGTTACATATATGCAGATGTAAAAACAGAAAGGAAAGAAACAGGAAAAAAAAGAACTCCAAACTGCATCCCTTTTAATCATACATCTAGATTGCAGGAATTGAAAATGATTGTGTCCAATGCAAATATAAAGAAGTCCTCTATGTGTGCACTAGTTTAATGAAGCAATGTCTGGTCCATATTGAGGATTTTCTACCAAGTCTTATGCTGCTAAAAGAAAACAGAAAAAAGATGGGTGTAGCAAGTTGACCTGAGTAAAGGGGAGGTTGTGCGGGCTTATCAGCTGGTGAACCAAGTCCTTGGTGACCATTCTTTGAGCATTGCTGTTCTTTTCACACAGCAGTCACTGAGTGACTATACCACAGGGCTTTCACGAGTATAGGATCAGATTGCCTTGCTTCCTGTTCTACTCATCACATTCTATACTGCACTTACACTGATGCTTGTAGCACCCTATGGATGTGTTTTGCAGAATCAAGTCCACAGCACGAAATTTTGGAACACCAGATACCTTTCTGTTCAATATCGCCTGCTTCAGTATTTTACATCAGTCAGAATGTGAGCGTCTGCTTGTAAAACGTTTCCCCAGACGAGAAAAAAACATCCAAAAAAGGTTTGTATTATTCTGTACAAAACACATGTCATAACTGACATGCTAGAACCAATATGCCTCTTGCTGTTTGACTTCACGCTGTAATATGGCCATTAGGTAGTATTTTGAATTTTAGTTCTCAAAAGAACATAAAATGCTAATTAATTAAGATAGCTATTTCTTATAATACAAATAACTAAAGACTATTAAAATATTTCTAATGAGGATAAAACAATTGCATAATGTTCAAAGCTATGACAACACTGTCTAAGACTAATGAGTAAATGCCAACTGATTACAAAAGACACAATTACAGAGCGTTAACAGCTATGAAATTAATAACGGTTGTTAATCTTTAGGTAAGGTTTAATAATCACTTGATAATTATTTAATTTAGAATAACTCTCCATATTAAATCTAAATGAAGGGTATGTTCCCAATTTGATATTTGTGGCTTTAACCATGCTACTGGGAGTTGGGCAGCTAAAGCCTTGTTCTTAGCATTGAGACCATATAATCTGAACAGGAACCTTAATTAAGTGTTACCAAATGTATTTTACTTGGCAGTAGAAGGAGAAAGACAAAGTCTTGGATCTGAACAGAAGCTTCAGATCTACTGGCAAGTGAATGTGTGTGTTCAGGGGGAGGAAGGGCTGTGATCCATGCTTGATTTGTTTTGTTGGAATGCAGTACAGCAGCTAAGATTAGATACCTGCATCCTGGGCCAAAATTTAAAAAAAGTTGGGAGGTGGGGTAGGATGAGAGAGAGAGAGAGAGAGAAAAATAGGTCTGCAGTTGACTTCAGTGTCATTCTGTTGCCTGTGTCCTGCTACTTACCCATTCATTGTGGCCGTGAGTGGTTTCTGGTTGCAGATTGAGTTTCCTTTTCCCATTCCATTGACATACTAAATTCTTGGCAGTAATATTAACTGGGTGAACATTATTCGTTTTTGATTAAAGTGCAGATAAAGTTAAAAAAAAGAACATAAAACCTAGCATCTTAATCTAAATCTCTTTGTGTTTGGGAATCCCATTTCCCTGCTTTGCTTACCAGTTCAAGCTTCAATTTTGGTAGAACCAGTAAAACAATGGGATCATGATTCAATACAGTGTTTATGGAAACAGTGATGTCCTCCTTGGCTATGCCAGAATATTTGAGTACTCCTGTCTTTAAGCCAGCACTTCAAGTCCTACTGTGGTCAAGCAGCAGAGCATGGAAATGGGAAGCGGATTCTGTACTGCTTCTTGCATTATGAGCTTGCTACCTCAGCTTGATCTGACAGTCCCGATTAAAGGTAGAAGAGGTACTGCAAAGTGCGGAATGCAAAGCCCGACTTTCCGATCTCAGGTCTGTGGTGATGGAAATCAAATTTGTAATTTCATTGGGTTGTAGAGCAGCACAACTGAAAAGAAGGAATCTCAACAACCCTAAAGCTCCCCAACATTTTAAAGATATTTTCTTATTTTGTATGCATTGCAAATAACTAAATATAGATTCTACTCCATTATTGTGCTGCTCTATTATTGTAGTACACTGAAAATGTATGACCCAGGAGTAAACAAGTATATCACTGAATGTGAGTACTAGCAAAACTAATTATCAGTATGTAGTTCTTTATCAGGTAAGGGATATCGTTACATGTCTTCTGTGTCATTGTAAAGAAAGATAAAAAAGTTGTCATGTCATGAAATTACAGAATTGAATGAAGAATTAGTGTGTTGGGGTATTTTTGCCAACATGGAACAAAAACCTTTTGGTAGAGTAAGAAAAAGTGTCTTATCCAGGAAGACACTTTATTCATCTCTTTTTTTCACTCCCAAAATTACACTCAAAACTTTTTCCAACTACTTTTTTTTGGCTTCCTGCTAAATGTTAAAAAACAAAACCCAGTAAAACTACTCTTTTATATAATAAAAGATATGCCAGAAGCAAAAATGTGAAAAGTAGATGAAATTAGCAAGTAGTCTTAGTAATTAAGAAAGAGTAATAAAGATACCCTACAGAAAACTGTTAAATTATTCCAGGCTAATAAGAAAGGCACACCCTTTTAATTTTATTTCAAAAACTCTGGAATGAATGCTGCTAGAATTCTTACAGAAATAAACTTGAAAACCCAGTAAACTGATGATGGAGTATTTGAGCAGTGCAGGTGAAAATGTCTTCTAAATATATTTTAAAAAATAATAGCAGATAATTTTTTTTGTAAATGACTAAGTGTCAAAGAAACCACATTGTGCCATTATGATTTTTTCATTGGCCTTTGCAGAAGTAGTTATTTGTAATGTTCCTCCAGAACTTTTGGCCTGAAAATCATGAAACATTTTACAGACTAATTGAATCAAGCTTCACAGTACTGTAATGCAGTACAGATAGCATTAATCCATTTTATAGATGGAGAAAGTAATTTAGCTGGGATTACAGTTTGCCCAAGGTCACACAGCAATCCTGTGTTAAAACTACTGCTAGTTCTTTGTTCATGTTATTATCAATTCTAGGCTGTGACCACTAGACCAGTTAATTAACATTCAGTTCCCATATTGTTCCTGATTGATAATGAAGTAAGCAAATATAAATAGGATTTGACAATTTTGCATGTGGAGTTTCTAATAAGAAGTATGCTATAAGAAAAAGAATATTAGTATTAAGTCATGAAACATTATTTAAGCACATTGAAAGCAACAGAGAAAAAAACAACACACAACATTCTTAGTAATGTTCTTTCAATGCACAAATCTAATGCTTACTATGCTAGTCATCATCCCCAGTTAATGAGTTTGACAGTGTCACAGGAGCTGTATTTTTCACAGGGAAGAACTTCTCCCAAACAAATGCAGCAATGTGGCAGATTCAGGAGGCTTGTCTGCCAACATTGTATTTTCTTTTCATGTTTTCCTTACAGTTGTAGTTATTGAGAAAAGTAAAGAGAAAATTCTGTTCTTTATTTGTATTTGACTTATTCTGCCTATCTTGTAATATTCCTGACCAATAAGCAGGATATGGTAGAATCTGAAGAAAGAAAATATGTTTACTAATGCATCAGCGTTTTCTTCCTTCCACTTCTTTATTGAAAGATGACTGAACTGCAGATTAGCTATATCAATACACCTGCTATATCTAGAGACCGATTTAGTAATAGTAGCTTGGAAACACACAAATACAGATCTTGAGGGTAGATTTTTGAATGCTAGGACTTAAATAAGATGTCATCTCTTTCTTTTGACCTCTGGGTTACCATGCAAGACATCTGTTTACTGAGGCATTAGACACAACAGAAATTTAAGAGGCATGTGTCATGCCCTAAAGGTTAGTTAAGAATTGTGCTTCTTTACTCCTACAGATTTTCCATAATATATGGCATTTACCTAGTGGATTGTTTGTTACTTGAAAATTATTGTGAGTTTCTTAGTATCTGTCTTAACTAATTTTTTTTCAAGTGATAATTATGCCTGCAGACCATGGAATAGGTACTTGCATCATAAATGTCAAAGAATTCAAGCTGCTGGCTTTGAAATCAGATCTGAACTTCCTCAGAGACTGGGATGCTTAGATTTTGGTTATTATGAGGAATAGGTCAGGCTGAGTCTAATGGAGGGTTTGAAATTTCTCAGTGTTTGGGATGGTCCTGATAGGCAGCTTTATATTCCTGCATGCCCTGTTGTAAAAATACAGATTCATGTATATAATTTGCTCATGATTCTGTCATGGTCTCTTAGTCAAAAGACAAACTGAACTGCCCTTCATGCCTTTTATGAACATTTTCTATTTCAGTTTGGCATCTTGTTTTGCAGATGTTTCAAAGTTGAGCTTTTAATGAGTTTGACAGTAACACTTTCAATTAACAGTTTCAGTTTCACGGCATATGGAATCATGGAATCATAGAATGGTTTAGGTTGGAAGGAACCTTTAAGGATCATCTGGTCCAACACCCACCCCCCCCACCCCCGGCTTTGGCCCTGGGAAGGGATGTCTTCCACTACATCGTGTTGCTCAAAGCCCTGTCCAACCTGACCTTGAACACTTTCAGGGATGGGGCATCCACAACTTCTCTGGGGAACCTGTTCCAGTGTTTCAACACCCTCAGAGTAAAGAATTTCTTCCTAATATCTAGCCTCTTTCAGTTTAAAACAGGTCCTGGTAAAAAACCTCTCTCTGCTTTTCTCATAAGCCCCTTTTATATATTGAAGGGCTGCAACAAGGTGCCTTGGAGCCTTGTTTTCTCCAGGATGAATAACCTCAGCTCTCTCATCCTGTTCTCACAGGAGGGGTGCTCTAACCCTCTGATCAGTTCTGTGTCCCTCCTCTGGACTCTAACAGGTCCATGTCTTTCCTGTACTGGGGACCCCAGCGCTGGATGCTGTACTCCAGATGAGGTCTCCTGAGAGCAGAATAAAGGAGGAGACTCACCTCCCTCAACCTGCTGGCCATGCTGCTTTTTAGGCAGTTCAGGACGGAATTGGTTTTCTTGTCTCACTCTGCAGGGGACACCCTTTCCCATAATTTTCAGTGATGTACCTTCTCTCGCTGGTCTTTTACCTGTGGTGTGTAACAAGTTTTTTTTGGGCACCTTTACATTCTGTTATGGTCTGACAAACTTGCAGTGTAAGCTTGGGCAGTGAATGCGATCAGCAGGGATTTTTCTGTATGTTTTTCTTCTCTTCTGTTTGTGTGGTTCTTTGTTGTTGTTTTTTTTCACTATATTTTAGCATTAAGGGATGTCTTTTCATATCAGCTTCCTTGGAAAAGACTCCCTTCCCAGCCCTAGCTTATTTTCACTTGCTGAAAAGGTAGCGTGCCTGCAGTTTACAGATGTGCTCCCGAGCAAGAGGCCAAAGCAGCCCTTGGAGAAGGTCTGAAGGTGTACCTGAGATGCATCACACCTGGGACAGAGGGGGGAGTGGGAAGCGATCCTTCGTCCAAAGCCAGGGTGGGCTTCAAAGTGAAATGCTGCTTACCTGCGAGGTCCTGTCTTGTGCCTCAAGGAGGGCAGAGCACACCACTGTCCACCCAGGGCCGTGCCCTTACACCAGGGCTCTGCTTCTGCACGGCAGCATAAGCCCAGTGACACTGAATTGTCATTTGAATATCATTGTCACTGATTGTCATTGTCACTGTCACAATTGTCACTGAATATTTGAAACGAATAATATTTGAAAATAATCACTTCATCAACTTCTAGTCTTTCTCCTTTAGTCTTGCATGTCTTCCCTCTGCAAGCAATCACCCCAACAAGGGAAGCAGCATTCTTGTTGTCTTGGTCTTGTGGTAATACTGGCAGATCATGTGCTAGAGATGTTTTTCCTGTCCTGGCATGCTTCTAGGATGGTATTAATAATAATAAAAGAAAAATAAGGGTGATATTATTAAGATCGTTAAATTAATCTGATTTGAAAAGGAAAGCTTGTCAGCTTTCACATGACGAAGAAAACAGGAAGTTAAAGTATGCAGAAAAATTTGAGGACATGTCTGAACTTTCCTAAGGAGTACTGTCATCCCACTCAACAAGTGGGAAGCAAAAGAAATTAAAGAATGTTCTTTGTTTCCAAATTCCAGATTAGTGGCTCTGCTTTTAGACATGTTTCAATCTCCAGTTGTGTCTGGAAGGGTTTTTTTTTCTCTTTTAATGTATAATTTTCCATAACCATGTGAATAAATGTTTTGTATGTTTACTGTATACTTCAAATTTTCACCCCAGTTAGGTATTTAAAAAATCAGAAATCCTTGGCTGCAGGAATAGAAAAAGTTCAAAGTTCATGTCATAATCATAAGCAGACATCTCCCTCCCTCTCATCCTTCATTCTCTCCCCCTCCTTCTCTCCACTTTCGGTTTTTGTTTTTTTTTTTTTTTAAAAAGAGGGTCAGAATTAAATCTCCACTTTTTCTCTCTTCCTCTGGATGATCTGTAATGTCATAATATGATAGTTTTATCAAGAGCTAACAACTTTGGTTTGGCATAGAACTATGTAATTTTAGAAAATATAAAGTAATAGTTTAAAAGCTTGGGCTATGAAAGGAAGGAGTACTGCAGCTTAGTAAAAGCATATGTTGCTTATGGGGACCTCACAACCACATTCAAATTCAGTTCTTGCCAAATCACGTTACATTGCTAGAACTCCTTCTTTGAATTTCCCCAGTGAGGCTCATATGGCAGGATCTATGTTCCTGCTATAAGGTATTAAGGAGGTTCATGGGCCTCTCTTCACCTCTTTTCTTTATTTCTTTTATAAAATGATTATGCCATTTAGAAATTCACAAATCGAGAGCTCATTATATCTTTTGTTTTTTTGAAAGCACGATTCTTGACAACAGAGTTTCTAAAAGGCATAATAACATGGCAAAAACTTCATCACATACACAGACAATTTTCTGTTGAGACAGCTCTGCACTAGGAGCTGAGTTTGTTTTATAGTGAGGCACATGTGGTGTATGGAAAGTATATTTGACTGCAACAGAGTTTGAAATCTGAGTACAGCAGCCATAAGAGAACTAGAGCTGTGCAAAACTATCTAGATTTAGTTTAGAAAGCATTTATAATTTTTGCAAAAGACCCACTTACAGATCTTTACAGGGGGATTTTTTTCCACATTTTTTGCAGATACAGACGTTTTTAAAATTTAAGAGGAAAAAAATTACGAATGCTGTTTTTATTGTTGTCTTAGAGAAAACCTGTAAAAAGAATAGAGAATAGAGAAGAATTTTATTTTCTGGGATGATTTTGTAGACAGAATATTTTTTCCTACTTTAATAATAGGGTACATTTAAGACACAAATCTAACTGAAAGCTCGGAGGCCAAATTCTTTGGCAGTGTAATGTCAAAGTGACGTACCAGCAGATTTAGACCAGGACACATTTAGCTCCATGTGAGCTCTGTGTATGCATAGACTAGCACATTAAAAGAAAAAGAAAAAGTGCAATTAGAATGTCACTGACGAAACTGAGGCAGTTTCAGACTGAAAATCTTTAAAGTTTTGAATGCACCATTAATTTTTCATGACTAATCTTTTGTTCAGGGACTTCCAAATCAAACCAAAGAAAGTCACAAGCAGCAAAATTTTATGCTGGGCTGTGAACCCTCACAAGTAGTTTTTTACACAGTTTGGAAAGATATTGACACAAGATCTACCTTAATCCAGAATTTCTGTATACTCATTTAATCAAGTGATATTTAATATGCTGCCTATTGAATCGCAGACTTACGTTGAAACTCTTACCCCATCACTGTCTGGCAGAATAGAAATATTAAATATGGCAGAACTAAATGTTTTCTGCAAACAAATAGTGTAAATGTTTATCCTCCTTTTATGGAAAAGAAAGAGGAAAGAGAGTCAGAAAACACAAAAATAATTTTTGCAGACTTTCCGGACTCATCCTGTCCCAAAGAAGGAGTTTGAGTCAGTCAAAATGAAAAGGCAAAAGTCTTTCAGCTGCATGTAAGTGTAAACTTGCAAGTCTTATGGCTTTGCTGAGGCAACAGCTGCCTTGCAGTGACAAGTTTCAATCAACCCTACCCTTTGCCCTGCTCTTTATTTGGAGGTGCACATGAGCGTGCAAAGTAATGGTTTTGTGCTGACTTAAATCCTCTTTTGTGGAGAGATGTACTAGTAGTACTAACATTTTATTTTGTGTCCCATCATCTTGGTAAAACCCAGTCTCTCTGAGTTTCTTGTGAAACAATCAAAAAGGGGGCATGGTCATAACAGAAGATGATATGCATCATTATGTGGACTGATAATGCATATAGAAAACTATTTGCAAAATTCACTTGCTTCAAGCTGCTACGAAGAGCGAACTTTACTGTGGGAGTTTGGCAACAGGGCAGGACTGGGGAAAGTTCTTATTGCACCATAATAAAGTCAATATCATCACACACTAAATGTTTGCTCCTTTTTCTGTTTTGGCAGTTGCGTATTTTTGAAATGTCTGAAGATTGAGTTGTGGTAGTAAGATGAAAATAAAACTTATTATAAGAATTAAAATCACACCCTATTTAAGACCAGGTTAGTAAGAATGTTTGTTTTCCTGTTTTAAGGAGGCATTTTATACAGTCTATGTTAAAAATCAGTCCAGTTCCATTCAGAAAGTCAGTATATACAGTAGATGCACTTAAAGTTGACTATTCTTCTGGAGTTTTTCCTTTTTCTTGCTGCACTTGCCATCTTATATAAAGTTTTAAAGTCCTAGCATTTCTGAAGTGGGACGAAGTTTAGTATCTCCTGTTAGATGCAGCTTCCTTATCCATAAGCAAAAGTTTCATGATGCCTTTTACTCATAGGGAAGCAGAAATACATATAGGATCAGGAGTTACATGGATATCTAACTATTTTAGCCATTTATTGTATATGTTTAGGCTTAATTTGAGGCATCTCAGACTGTCACCAAAGTTGGGTCAGTGGAAGAGCCTACCCAATATCAGTTCTGACTTTCTGAGACTTGTATTCAATGTTCTGTGGCTTCCGCTGGAAGATAAAATATCAGGAATGCTGAAAATAGGTATACGCTATATATAGGTATATGAATAGGTATATACCATATGTATATATGCACTTTATACTATGCAAGAATTAATTGGTGCATTTCTAGTAAAAGAAAATTTCCGAGCAAGTCTACAATCAAATATGCTTTGTCAAAAAAAAAAAAAAAAGAAGAAGTAGGAAATTGCAGAATAAATAACAAGGAATCATAAACCCTGCATTTTTCCAGCAGTGTGCCTGCTCTGGAAACTCAGATAGGACTCTAAAAGCCAACTTTGTCTTTTCTAGTGTACTCCTATAGCCCAGATACTAAACAGTCTGCAGCTGGAGCTAAAGTATAAGCGTTTTATCAGTGATGTCTTAGCTAGAGTATGATTCTGTCTCTCATAGCTATGTTGGCCTTGCAGAGCTAACAGAAGTACAAAAAAAGGAAGGGTAGTATCATTTTATAGTGATAAGGAAATAAATCTGTATGAGATCAGGATGCTTCCTACGCAAAGATCCACTGAATTGCAAGTTGACAGTTTAAATAGTTATTATTCTAACCAAGACCACACTTTCAACAAATACTATATGTGGCTTAAAGAAATACTTCAGTGACACATATGTCCCTACTGAGAATGTAATTAACGTCAAGACAGGGTACAATATGAGAGCTGAATAACGCATTGTTGCTCATTCGGTGCTGGGGGTGACTGAGTCCGAAGACACTTTTAATTCTGAGTCCACAGAAAATATGCAGACGCTATGTTGGTGTTTTTTTTCTTTACAGTGAAAAAACCCCAAGAGACAGGAAAAACTTACACTCCAAATCACTGTGGGCTAATATGACCATGTAAATATAGTAATCATTAAAAAATCTGATACAGTGCCTTTAGCTGGAGCTGCTCAATAAGAGGGAAACATATCAGGAAAAGGTTTATGTTTTGGAAGGTTTCAGCTGACTTCCAAGTGATAACAGAAATATTTCAAATATGAATAGCTATTGGAGGAGGTGCATTCTTGAGGTTTTAGTAACTACAGGGGTATACTCCCCTACTTATTAACACGTACAACTGTCATTAACAGTAAGGCAAACAGGCTGTTTAAAACTGTGATACCCTTATAATTTGCTAACAGAATTTCCTGTATTCTATGCCTGTTCCTAAAAAATCTAAAAGATAGAATCTTAGAAATAAGAAAGGATTTCAAGTCAGATTCAGACTCTACTTCCTATGTCCACTACAACTCTTGTCTGTGGCGTAATAGAAATGGAAATTTTGTTGGCCTTACAATTCTTTGAGAGGGAAAGCAGAACACGGTTTTGAATAAATGCTGGAGAGCAAGTGCAGGAGCATCAGGACAGTCTGGGGAGGGTTACCTCCTAAAGACTGGATTGGTTCCACGTATTAGAACATAATCTAAATGTGATGCATAAAAACTGTCATGATGAGTCACTTTCTTCGCTGGGTAGCAAAGCTGACAGGGTGGTGGCATTCACTGCAAATACCCAAATGGTACGGTTTGTGCTTTGACTTTGTCAGTGCCTGTATTTCCGTGAAGAAATGTGTTGTTCTCCAGTGAACTTGAAAAGTTACCCACCGCACTGGACTTGGCCCAGAAAAAGTGCAAAAGCACCTGCTTAACTTTGAAAATAGCTCCAAACCACTATTGCACCAATTTACATCCTGTTTAAAGGGATTGCTTGCAGATCATCTGCAATCTTTGTAACAGGAGACAGTCTGAAGAAATAAGAGAAGAACTGGAACAAAGCCAAGGTGGCTCTGAATGTTACCACAGATAAGCAGCATACTTCAGCCGTCCAACTGGCAGGCAGTTGTAGAGCAGACCAGCTACTCTACCGCTAGCAGCAGTCATTTGCTGCTGGTTGAACTCTGCACTTTGATGGAGGAAAAGATAAATGACTCTGTGGATGCCTAAGCATATGGATATGGGAGCAATCTGCAAAAACCAGAGACATTTGGACACTAAGTTGCAGTAGACGGGATGGGGAAATCTTGCTGTGTCTTTTTGTATTTTAGCCAGCCACTGCAAAAACTCAAGTACGTAGCAACGTAGTGACCCTTATCTTTCTTAATGGGGTGTCTGCTGTTTCTTGCCTGGGATCTGTTAGTCATGCAGCCAAAGAGTTCTACATAAAAATTGGATAACATCAGTCAAACTTGTACAAACACATGTAAACAAACCGAGAATATTTCTAGCCCTTTCTACCACAAAGAGACAGATTTGGCACTTTGTCTATAATCATCAAAGTAAGACTTTATTCTTTAATCCTATGACTATCGAAGCCCTAAAATACCATTAAAAAAGCTATGGAGAATCTCTAAGGCCAATTTTACTTGGCTTGAAAGAATTCAAAGGATTCAAAGGATTCAAAGGATTAATATTTCAATTTATAATCAATTTCATTATCTTTTCTGAAATTGATACTATTTCCTAGACAGTCACTGATACAGCTATTAAAACCCTGGTGATTATAGCTTCATCGGCCTTCCTGTGTTTTCTGTGGTAAGTTATCTTTCTAGGAAGAAAATAAATGTGTTAGTCTTCAACACTGATAAAATCTGTTGCATTTACTTTAGCAATTTACACTCCATGAGAGTTAAAACAATCTGGATAGTCACTAATTGTTTGCTTTAATAAAAACAATTTTTATTTGTCAGAAACTGTCAGATAGGTCTATTTCAGATGTGAGATAAATTATGTTTATAATCAAAGCTAATGAAGGCATCCTAGAGAAAACAGTTGATACTCTGGAGACTGGGCAAGTATTGGAGCCCAAGACCTCAACTGTACCTACAGCCATGTGCTTAGTGACAATATTTTATTGACTGAAGAGCACAAAACTTTTGATGGGATTTGTCCATGAAAGTCAATGGAATGCTTTTGGAAGACTGCAGTCAATACTCATGCCCACAACCCACAGGTGTATTGAAATGCTAGCATTCACAAAGATTCATAGGCATGGGTGGTTTGTAGCTCTTCCAGAATAGCTCCCATTGAAATTAACTTTGTTCAGGTAAGGATGCCAGAACCTGGCCATTTTGAGCCTGTGTGATACTTATGTGATTTGGAAGGGAATTTGCATGTGTGTACACATAAAAATATTCCTCGGTGTTACAAGGGAAGAGATTTGGTTCTTGCAAAATGGTGCTGGATTACTTTTAGAGAAGATAATATTAGGTCTGTGCTTAATATTTTAATTTTTACTTAATTTTTTGAATATATTTGATAACATTGAGTATGGGCATTCTTTTGGTTAAATACCTTTTATCACAGAGATTGTATTGAACAGAAAATGAGGACCATACTGTAGACAGCATGTAAGTCTTCATTTGGAATCTGTATGTGCCACTAGCCTGTGTCCGCTCTGTAGATTGCAGAGGGTAAGACTGTGCAGCTGGAAAAATTTACTGGTTTCTGAGCTGCATATTCTTAATTTTTGAAGCTTTACACAGCAATGCAATGGTTGTTACTTGCTAGCAGCTGATATCATCTGCCAGCCCTGCATAGATTCCCCTCTGTTTCCCGCTACGAGTCACAGATATCTATCCTTTATGAGTCACACCTGCACGACTTGAAACACATCTTTTAAGAGAAGTGGAAGATGCTTTCAAACTTGAACATGTAAAGGAGGAGGCATAAATGCTACTTTTATTTTCTTTAAGATTTTAGAAAGGTTTTCTTCAACTGAGGTGACAAAAATGTATTTTATTAGTCTTTGCATTATATTAGTTTTTTAAGGGTTTTCAGCTCTGTTCCTGCATATATGTGTATTAATACAATCCTTTCATGACTGAACACTGTAGATACTACAGTTGTGTATATGTGTTTGTCTTTATGCATAACACAGCCAGAATATACCTTGCCTGTAGTTTCAGCAGTGCCTTACTGAGCACAGGGCACCGTTCTTCCAAGAAGGGAACAACAGTGGGAACGAAATGAAAACCTTTATATCCTTCACACGGTCATGCGTAAAACTAAATGGAGGCAAACGGCATCACTTGCATGCTCTGTACCTGTCTTCAGGAGGATGTAACTGTCTGAAGCATTTTCCAACAAAAATAATTTTTTTACCTTCATCTCAACTAAACAAAAAGAAAAAAGCCATTTGAAGTAAGAAATTACCAAAAACATAGTAATTTTTTTCAGTTAAAAAATCTTTTGCTTTACTATAGCCATGGCTACAACAAGATAGCAAGGATTTTGGGGTGCAGATGTAGTTGCTATTGATTAGGTATGTCTAATAGCAGGAATTGGTTTAAGGGTGTCACAAGCTGACTATTTCACACAGAGTTGTTCAGCCAACATGCAAAGGAATTTTTGTTTATGGCTCCCATGCTGTATATTGCACAATGGGATGGTACCTACCTCTTGCTGTGTGCACTTACCTGTTAGACATCTTGCTGTACATCCTTGGATACAGGCAGCTGTCAATAAGATAGGAGCCTACAGAGGAAAATCGTTTTACTGAAAGATTTCTCCCAGTCTTTCCCCTCTTTATCATGATGGGGTCAAGGCTTTAGCTCAAGACAGGGGAAAAACCTCTTACATTATGTCTTGCTGTTTAAAAGACAGGTGGACGTGGTGCTGAGACACATGGTTTAGGGGTGGTTTTGGCATAGGTTTATGGTTGGACTTGATGATCTTGAAGGTTTCTTCCAACCCAAGTGATTCTATGATTCTATGATTCTATGTTTATTTGAATACAGAAGCTCTGCTTGTATATTAGGAACAACAAATTGTTTAACAACTTCCTGTGCTTTGCTGATAAAGAGAGCAGGATTGTCTCTCACTGCCAGTATACTTAATTCTAAGACACATAGGTTCTCTCAAGGAAGTTGCATACAGCAGATAGAAAACTGAAATTTTCTTGTAAAGAAATGTAGCCCAGTCATGCAAACAAAGTGGAGGAACAATTTGGAGGTGAATGTGAAGCTATGAGCTTTTCCGTAAGCTGTGAAAATTGAGTATCTCTGGATTTACTTACTTTCTTTGATAAAAATCTGACCTTTAAGATGAGTATGTACCAGTAGTTGAGAGTGGGGAGCTCTCATTAGCACAATGATAAAGCTCTGAGCTCAAGTACTCAAAAATCACATTCCAAAACTTTGAGTTGCTTTGGTATCATTACTGCAGCCAAGGCATACATATATATTTTTTAATTATTTTTTTCCATAGGAGAATGTGATAAATAAATGAATACATGAAATTCAATAATATAAGCATAAAATATATAGGATAAGTGAGGCTTACTCAAACAACACTTACATTTGGATTTCACTATAAATTTAATAAGGAAAATGACATTTTTTTACTGCCTTGCTCAGCGTGTAGTAGGAATGATAGTGATTCATTTTATGCTATGGAGATAATATTTGTTGCAAAAAAATGCAAAAATTTTTGCAATATGCAAAAAAAATTATTACCACAACCTGGAAGTTAATTCAGCAACAAGATACAAATTATGGAGTAATAATTCCAGCACCAAGCTGAAGGCCAAATATTATCACAGTATCTATGCATAAATTTACTGTGCAAGAATACTTGTCACTAACCATTTCTGTACAGGAGAGTTTACAGAGTACAAATGAAATGTTTAAAATACAATAATGTGCATCATTTTGCTATGAAAAACCTCTCATAACAAATTCAGATCAGCAACAACAAAAAGTGCTGTTTTACTCCATTTATTCATGCCGTTGATCTTTTGAGACTGATGAAAGCTGGGGGTCAAGGCCAGAAGCCCACTTCACTGAGAACCATTCTGGTTGTTTGTTAGTGTAATGAGAGGCTGCAAATATGCTGCATGTTTATATGTCCAGACAAATTCCTCATTTTATTTTATTCCTAGAATTTTAGGATTCCAGTGTTTTGTAAAACAAAACTTTAAAAAAAGAACCTTACCAGCTATATTAAAGGAAAACTTCTCATATCCTTGAAAGGCTTATAGAACTTCTAGGCTAGCTCCTGACATCTTTGATTTCAGCTTCTTTTTAAAATTAGATTTACTGGTACATTTAAGAGGCATTTTAAAGATAAATAACATTTCAATGAATAGTTCCACAGTCTTATTTTATTAGAAATGCATAAAGAAGTCAGAGACTAGTGAAAACTGAACAAAGTAATAGCTTGCACATAAAAAAAGATTGGTCAGATTTTCTTCAGTCTTTGCAGAAATATTATGCTTATCTTCCAGAGTACACCTGGCAACTTCTCCATCAAGTCAATTTTCTTAGTCACTGTAATAAAACAATTAACAATAGGATTTATAATGAAACCTGATAGTAAGCTTGATGGGAAGCAACTTTAAGTTCTGCTCTTGGTTCTTTTACTTTTCCTTTAACCTGCACCCATTCTGCAATCACATGAGCAATGCAGCAAATCTGAGAGACATCAAACCTTGAAAGTTTGCTGGGAGAAGTCCAGAATTCATAAAGTTAAACCATGCCTCCTTCAATATGACTAACATATGGTTTTAACAAATTTCACCAATCGGATATAAAGGGACCAGCTCCAGAAAATGTTTCTGTTATTCTTTCAGTCATTCTCTTGGCTCTCAGTATGGCAGTGACTGTTAAGATTTGGTTCTGTCTGAATTGCTAGTATAATGCTAGCAATTATTTTTTTGACAAAAGATGTTTTTAGATGCATAACTTTACTGCCAGATTTGCAGCACTGTCTTCCCAAAACAGGCATCACAGATCTTTGTAGTGATGATAGGAAATCAAATTTTCTTTACGTGACAGGGAGATATAATGCATTATTGGCTTTATTTCTCTTTAAAAACATTTTCCAGTCATAAAATTCTGTATCAACATCTACTGAACAGCACTACAATTCTATTTGATACTGAAGTCTGCACAGTTCCAAAAGCTTTAACATACTGTGGCTAATCCATTTCTGTTTAGAGTTACAGTGCTTTTGGAAAATGAGTCAGAAATGCTGTTATACAATTGTTAGATTAAGTTGTTAAATACAGTGGGATCTATTCTCTTGCACTGTCTTGAATAACCAGAATTACGTCTCTGACTGTACATACCAGTAGTTCATAAAAGCACTTTTGTTTATTAACTTAAATCCTATCAGACAGCCTCTGGTTTTAAAAGCCATCTGGTGGCTGATAAGAAATGTAAAATCTTATCTCCTTTCCTAAGGCCAGTGGATCACAGCCAAATGGAGGATGAAAGCTCCAAAAATGCCACCATCTTGGTTGTAATCTGCTGTTCCATGGGGTCCCTGGATCTGAGATTAACAATACATTGAGAATGTCATGGAAAGGGCGGTGGGAGAGGAGGTGACCAATTACTTTCTCCATGCAACCTTTTCTCTCTGCTTATGTTCAGAAGGACATAATGTAAAGACAGTTGGGAAGACTGCCATTTGCTGTACTAAATTCTTTCCTGTGAGGGTGGTGAGACAGTGGAACAGGCTGCCCAGAAAAGTGGTTGAGGCCCTATCCCTGGAGGTGTTCATGGCCAGGTTGGATGGGGCTTTGAGCAACCTGGTCTAGTGGGAGGTGTCCATGCCAATGGCAGGGGGGTTGTAACTAGAAGATCTTAAAGTCCCTTCCAACCCAAACCATTCTATGACTCTATAATCCCATGATTCTATTGGATAAAGACTAATTATACCTTCAGACTGGGTGTAAAGTTTGAAAACAGAACTTGGGAATTAAACCATTCAGTTGCCACAGGTATGTTTTAATTAAAAAATTAGTACGGCTACACAATCTTCGGTAAAAAACTACTGTCTGATGTCACTACCTTTTGATATCAGAATTAATTTATGTCCTAATTACATTAATAGAATTATAGAATGGTTTGGGTTTGAAGGTTTGCATTTTTGCATTTGGGTTTGACCTTTAAAGATCATCTAGTCTAACCTCCTGCAATGAGACATTAAAATAGATCAGGCTATTCAGAGCCCCATCCAATATGACCTTGAATGTTTCCAGGGACAGAGCATCTACCACCTCTCTGGACAACTTGTTCCAGTGTTTCACCACATGCCTCATAAAAAATTTCTTCCTTATAACTAGTCTAAATCTACTGTCTCTTAGTTTAAAACCATTACCCTTTGTTCTATCGCTACTTGCCCTGCTAAAAGGTTTGTCACCATCTTTCTTAGAAGCCTCCTTTAAGCACTGAAAGGTCTCACCTTTCTTTACTGATTTCATGCACATTTGCACTGAGAGCTCTTGTGCTCTAAGGAAAGAATCCTTAAAGATCTGCCAGCTCTGTTTTGCTTCCTTGTCCCTGAGGGCAATTTCCCAGGGAGTCCTATTGACTAACTCCTTGAGCTGCTGGAAGTTTGCTTTCCTAAAATTCAGGGTCCTGAGTTTACTCTTTGCCTGACCCATATCCCTCAGGACTGCGAACTCCATCAGTGCATGATCACTGCAGCCCAGTCTTGATGTCACTGATTAGCTCATTTGCGTTGGTGACCATCAGGTTCAGTATTGCATCCCCTCTGGTAGGGCTGTCTAGTATTTGGCTTAAGAAGTTAAGCTCAGTGCACTCCAGGAGTCTCCCGGATTGCCTGCAGCTCACCCTGCCCCTTTTCCAGCAGATATTGGGGTGGTTGAAGTCCCCAGCAGGAGGAGAGCCTGTGAGGATGATGCCTGCTGTAGCTGGAGTAAGAAGGCTTCGTCAATTGGCTCTGCTTGATCAGGCAGCCTGTACTAAACACCAACTACAAGGTTCCCTTGGTTGCCTCAGTCTCTAATTCTTACCCACAGGCTTTCAGCCTGCTCATGGCTATTCTTCAGAGGCAGCTCTTCACACTCTATCCATTTCTTGGTGTAGAGGGCAGCCCCTCTGCCCCTCCTTCCTCACCTGTCCGTTCTCAACAGCCTGTAGCCACTGATAGCTGCACTCCAGTCATGAGATTCATCTCACCAGGTTGCAGTAATGGCAACTAAGTTGTAGCTTTCTAGCAGCATGGTGGCTTCCAGCTCTTCCTGTTCGTTGCCTGTGCTGTGTGCATCGGTGTAGAGGCACATCAGCTGGGCTGTGAGCCATGTCAACTGTTTAGAGGAACACACCTTAATTCCTTNCTTATCTCCTTTCCTAAGGCCAGTGGATCACAGCCAAATGGAGGATGAAAGCTCCAAAAATGCCACCATCTTGGTTGTAATCTGCTGTTCCATGGGGTCCCTGGATCTGAGATTAACAATACATTGAGAATGTCATGGAAAGGGCGGTGGGAGAGGAGGTGACCAATTACTTTCTCCATGCAACCTTTTCTCTCTGCTTATGTTCAGAAGGACATAATGTAAAGACAGTTGGGAAGACTGCCATTTGCTGTACTAAATTCTTTCCTGTGAGGGTGGTGAGACAGTGGAACAGGCTGCCCAGAAAAGTGGTTGAGGCCCTATCCCTGGAGGTGTTCATGGCCAGGTTGGATGGGGCTTTGAGCAACCTGGTCTAGTGGGAGGTGTCCATGCCAATGGCAGGGGGGTTGTAACTAGAAGATCTTAAAGTCCCTTCCAACCCAAACCATTCTATGACTCTATAATCCCATGATTCTATTGGATAAAGACTAATTATACCTTCAGACTGGGTGTAAAGTTTGAAAACAGAACTTGGGAATTAAACCATTCAGTTGCCACAGGTATGTTTTAATTAAAAAATTAGTACGGCTACACAATCTTCGGTAAAAAACTACTGTCTGATGTCACTACCTTTTGATATCAGAATTAATTTATGTCCTAATTACATTAATAGAATTATAGAATGGTTTGGGTTTGAAGGTTTGCATTTTTGCATTTGGGTTTGACCTTTAAAGATCATCTAGTCTAACCTCCTGCAATGAGACATTAAAATAGATCAGGCTATTCAGAGCCCCATCCAATATGACCTTGAATGTTTCCAGGGACAGAGCATCTACCACCTCTCTGGACAACTTGTTCCAGTGTTTCACCACATGCCTCATAAAAAATTTCTTCCTTATAACTAGTCTAAATCTACTGTCTCTTAGTTTAAAACCATTACCCTTTGTTCTATCGCTACTTGCCCTGCTAAAAGGTTTGTCACCATCTTTCTTAGAAGCCTCCTTTAAGCACTGAAAGGTCTCACCTTTCTTTACTGATTTCATGCACATTTGCACTGAGAGCTCTTGTGCTCTAAGGAAAGAATCCTTAAAGATCTGCCAGCTCTGTTTTGCTTCCTTGTCCCTGAGGGCAATTTCCCAGGGAGTCCTATTGACTAACTCCTTGAGCTGCTGGAAGTTTGCTTTCCTAAAATTCAGGGTCCTGAGTTTACTCTTTGCCTGACCCATATCCCTCAGGACTGCGAACTCCATCAGTGCATGATCACTGCAGCCCAGTCTTGATGTCACTGATTAGCTCATTTGCGTTGGTGACCATCAGGTTCAGTATTGCATCCCCTCTGGTAGGGCTGTCTAGTATTTGGCTTAAGAAGTTAAGCTCAGTGCACTCCAGGAGTCTCCCGGATTGCCTGCAGCTCACCCTGCCCCTTTTCCAGCAGATATTGGGGTGGTTGAAGTCCCCAGCAGGAGGAGAGCCTGTGAGGATGATGCCTGCTGTAGCTGGAGTAAGAAGGCTTCGTCAATTGGCTCTGCTTGATCAGGCAGCCTGTACTAAACACCAACTACAAGGTTCCCTTGGTTGCCTCAGTCTCTAATTCTTACCCACAGGCTTTCAGCCTGCTCATGGCTATTCTTCAGAGGCAGCTCTTCACACTCTATCCATTTCTTGGTGTAGAGGGCAGCCCCTCTGCCCCTCCTTCCTCACCTGTCCGTTCTCAACAGCCTGTAGCCACTGATAGCTGCACTCCAGTCATGAGATTCATCTCACCAGGTTGCAGTAATGGCAACTAAGTTGTAGCTTTCTAGCAGCATGGTGGCTTCCAGCTCTTCCTGTTCGTTGCCTGTGCTGTGTGCATCGGTGTAGAGGCACATCAGCTGGGCTGTGAGCCATGTCAACTTTTTGGAGGAACACATCTTAATTCCTTTGAAGTATTTTACCACTGTTCCCCTCTTGGCTTCTATTACCTCAGGAGTCCCTGGCTCATCTCCATAAGACTGAGTATGCTGCAGTGTATCCAGCACATCTCAGAGCAACAGGATGACAGTCCTCGCTAGCACCCCATCCCTCTAACCTTGGTGTGTCATCCCACAGCTTGTCATGGGAAAGCTTGCTATTACCCCTTTCCACCTTCAAGTCTAGTTTAAATCTCTGTCAATAAGCCCTGCTAGCTCGTGAGTGAAGACCCTCTTCTACCTTGAGAAAAGTGAATCACATCTGATGTCAGGAGGCCTGGTGCCATGTACACCATACCATTATCAACCGCCCCCCCCAAATTCTGGTTGTGACACCAGCCACGGAGGCATTGATGAATAGACTGGGTATGTTGTTGCTAGTATCAGTGCACATGATGCTAGCTGGTGTATTAGAAATGAGAGACTTCTGAAACATTTTATTCACCCACTCTAAGGAAGCCACAGGGCTAGGGCATAAGACAACATTCACTAACATATGGCCCTGGAACAAATATGAACAACAAAAAATGCTTTATGGGAGTGTTGGTCCAAAACAAAAACTGCTTTCTGAATAGAACATTCCAGTGTTGTCTTTTCGGTAAGTCTGATGACTAGCTGGAACAAAATAACAACCTTTAAAAAAATGAAAGTGTCAACAAAAATGAAATCAGCTGTTACAACGAGCCACTAATTAGAAGATCCTAAGAAAAATAACCTTACTGTATTGTTTGAGCTCAAAAAACCCACTAGGTGTAGAGGCATCCAAACATTCTCTTTCTGAACTCTGTATGTGCACCCCAGATGTTAACATAAATTTTTGGGAAGCCTATGATTCAATGTTAGAGGAAAGTGCCTGTGTAGAACAAACTGATATACTCAGTTTTTATCCAGTTTTCACATTAGCATTGAGCAACTGGTAGTTCTTTAGACTTTCAGTTCTTAGAAATCTCTGTCAAGCCACAAGATTTTTTTTTTTTCCTGAAGTTTTTGCTTATTTGCTGTTTAATACTAGCTTGTTCCAGGGTCACAGGAAGGGGCTAGGAGATTTCTTGCTATGGTCCCAGTCACTGTGGGAGCGGTCCTTGGATCAGATCCTGTGCTGTATATCTTCTCTATTTACATCAACCACATCTGTCACAGCTCCAAAGTCTCCTCTTACAGTATCTTTCCTTCATTTCCATCTTCCCCCTGTAATTTTGAATTCTTACCCTTTGATTTAAGCATAAAAGTTTTTGGAGTTTTATGTTGTGGATTTCTTAAGTCTGTGCTCTGTTACATCCAGTCCCGTTTCTAATCAAATTGAATCCAGTTGGTAAGTCACATGTAAAAGTTAACTGCTGTAGCTTTTCAGTCTGGTGCTCTTCAGTGTCAACTTACATAACCAAAGCACATTTATAATGCAGGGTCCAGCCTTTGTTTATTACAGGACACTGTGCTAATCTGACCCCAGATTTAAATCCTGCATGCATTTAAATCCTGCATGCAGCAGACCTTCATCCTCCAAACAGCTCAAATCAGACAGGTTATATGAAGCACTTGCAGCCTAATAACAGAGGTGCTCCTCACATCAATTGTTTTGGCCTCTCGAGTAATCAGTTGCTACTGGTCACACTTTTGCGTATTCTTTCACACAAAAATGACTTCCATGAACAACACAAATGAGTGGGGACTATGAGGAGAAGTGTTTTTCTTTTCAGTACTTTGGATGTCACTGCCTTCAACACAACTCCAGCTGCAATTATGTCTTAGAGTCTTGGAACTTGTGTCCCTGGATTTGGTGGAATCCAAAGGTTTGTGATTGGGTGGAGACTGGAATTAAATTCCTTGCTTGGCCATTGGTTTTCTGTGTAAACTTAGATGATAGGATAAGTCACCCTTTTCTCTGTGTTTCCATGCCTTCAAAAACAAGGGGGAAAATAGTACATAGAAATCACAGGACAATGAAGACTGGCAGGAGAGGAGTTCTCCAGTCCCAGCTCCCGTCCAGAGCAGGCTCAGCGTGGGCTCAGACCAGACTACTCAGGTGTTCACCCAGTCAGGCTGTGAAATCTACCAAGGCTGGAGACAGCCCAACCTCCCTGAGCCCTGGCCCCACTGCTGGGCTGTCCTCATGGGGAAAAGGCTTCTCCGTATCTCCAGCCTGAGCCTCCCATGTTTCAGTTTGTGCTGCTGCCTCTCGCCCTCCCACCACACACTGCTGTGAAGAGCCTGGCTACATTTCTCCATCCTTTCCTGCTGATGCTGGGGATGCTGCTGGGTGCCCCCAAAGCCATCCGTTCTCCCAGCTGAACCAGCCCTGGTCCCACAGCCTCCCCTTGCAGGACAAGCGCTCCAGCTCCACTGCCTCTGTAGCATCACCTCATCTCCCACCACTTCTGTCTACATTGAAAAGCTAGCATGGCAGTTGATGTAATTAAAACAGTAGGTGGTTAGATGTTGTGGTGATAAGGGACATATGACGGCTAAGAGGAGAAGAATTTGCCAGACATTAAAGCAGCAATAATGACACTGTTATGACAGCCATTATATTCTCATGCTCTGTAAAAGTGACCTGAATACAACCAGCTTCTTCAATTGTATTTAATGTATTTATTTACTGTAAAAAAGAGGATATGCTTCTCTTTAAGCCTATTCAAACAGATTTTATATTTGGTATTCAATAAGAATTTCTTCCTTACTATGTCAATGCTTTTCTTCAAGGTGACCCAAGAATAGATAAAAGTTTTATAAAAGAAAGGAAGAACAGGAGATGAGATTTTTTTCCCTAACCAGTGCTGTGCCTTATTAATATGCTTACCAAGTGACCTTGCTCGACAGCTAATTCGTTATGGTGAGTCACATGTTATTTTTCTCACTGACTTATCAACACTGAAAAAAGGATGAAGGCCCAAAGCATATGTGCAGCGCTCAGTACTGCACAAAGCTTATTTCTAGAACTTAATTAGAAATAAATGGGTTTGCAGACATGGTGCTGGCCCTCTGCTTTTGGGTTAATCTAACCCACAGTATGTGGACAGTCTCACAGACCCTTTTGAGGGGATTCCTCAGCCGCTGCTTTTGGACTGAATCTTCAAGCACATCCCTCAAAGGAGGAGAAACCTTCCCTCACTTAAAAAAATCCCCCCCGGCAAACAATCCTCAGCTCTTTCCTTCTCTCTCTCCCACCCCCAGATACCATAAATTTTATGACAGGTTTGAGGATATATTTGTTTGCAGTGACTGAGTGCTCCTCGTTAGGATGGAACCCTTTGCCATCTGGGTTCAGTCTCTCCAGTTGGAGTCTGGAGCTTTTCAGTGCTGGGGATCAATAGTGAAGTATAATACGTATTGGATATCGTGTCTAGAATGCAAACATTTTTCAGTTACATTTTAAGGAATTTGAGTACAGCCATAGTTCAGGGCACAACAGCAAGAAAACTCTTTCCAGTTGCACTACTGCATGCAGTAGTCCAGCTGAATGGTGCTTTGACAGCCCTGTTACTTTCGTTCCCAACCTTGTGTTGGTGCTGGATGCTTGCCACCGGAAACAGAAATGCAACTTTATCAATCGACTCCAGGAAAATTCTCCTCTGTGCCATATGGGGAAAATATACGAGACCAGCTGGGGAAGCCCCTGTTCTGAGGCAACAGAATATCCTGATGCAGCATGAGACAGGTGGGGAACAGGAGCTGTGAAAAAGGAGCACAAAGGGAAAAGGTAACAGATTTATTTCTGAATACAATGAAGGGGGAAGGATACAGAAGAAAATGACAACAACAAATTAATGGGCATTATTAAATATCTAGATATAAAACATCTGACACCAGTTTGTACAAAGATTTCAGTTCCAGATATGGAAAGGAATTGTTGGAAAGACACAGAAAATCTCAGTAAAAGATTTGTAGAAACCAGAGGTGGCAGTTGCTCTGCAGCTTACCCAGCCTGTTCTCCTGAGTAGCGGGACCATTCTCTTTTCAAACATTCCTTATATTTCAAACAGATATTACAGTGAAAGGTGGATTTGACGCACTCAGCCCGTTTGCCTTGTCCTTTCTGGAAGCAGAAAAAGGTTGGTGGGAGAAGATTTTGCTACCTCTGAGTACCACGGGAGGGTCTTCAAGGGCAAGGGCATGGTTCCAGTTCATATAGCTGCTTGCAGGATTCATCAGTGGGTCCTGAGAGTTGTTTACAGACAACTTTGCTCCGGACCTTCTTGCCTGGCAATAACAGAGGAATAGGACTATCGTGCTTTAATAAGGTTATGCAAAAAGCAAGGGGTAGGAAAAGAGAAGAGCTCTGGAGTAGAGTAGGGTTTAGGCCCTTCATCAGTACGGGATTTCTTTAAAATGGCTGTATGCAGACCATCCTGCTGTTACTTTGATGCTATTCTCTCCACTCCCTATTTTCAAAGTTTTTGTCCTGCACTTCAAGACTCTTGCCAGCTGTTCACATCCTCTGCCTCTTATCAGGCTTCCTGAGATGAGGTGGATGATTGCTTTTCCGTGGGCATCCTCAGTTAGCCCTGGTCACACTGAATCTGAAAGCAAGTGGCAATCTGTATGAAGTGTAGCCCCACTACTATCCATGAAGTGCAAAGAAGGAAAACACCTTAAATTTGGCCTCATTAACAGAAATAGACAGTGACTGATGTTTTGAATAAAGGAAAATTAGGACATTCAAGGTCAGGAATTATAGTATCATATGAAACTTTAATTAAGAATACATATTGCAACATTAATAATAAAGCTGTGGGAGTTGGCAAGGCTGTTTGCATTTATACTACCAGCAGCTCTTATCCCTAGCAGTGTAACAGTTGGCAGCAAACAGAAGAATCACGGAGCAGGGCACATCGGCTCCTGAAGTGAAGCATTGAGGGGTTTCAGCCTGTGTGTACCAAGTTGCAGGGAAAGACTCTTAGGCCTCAAAACTTTTATATGGGTGGGCTGGTGGAAGAAGAGGAGACAGATATTCTGAGATGGAGAGGCTGCCTGCTGAAATGCAGAGAATAGGTGTTCCACAGAAATAATTCTAGTCTGGCTTCAAAACCAGCTCAGTGTTCAGCCTTGAAGTCTGTTTTCCCAGGTTGCAATTGTTAGCTTGTAAACAGGGAACGCCATGAGGTTATCCTGCAGATACAGCTTATCAGTGAGTGTGTTCGATGTAATCCTTGTATATCTCATCTGCTCTACTTCTGCTCTGATATATACTATCAACTGTTATACTAGGGGACAATTTCTTTCTAAGCTGTCACCAGACGTGAGCTTTCCAAAGTCCACAACATGTGTGTGTTCGCTTTTATGTAATCAGACTTCAGGTTGTACACAGGAACAGAGATACTTACAGAAATCAGGTTCTGAATTCACATAAGAGACAACTGATAACAGACAAGTCGAAGAACAGGGTCAGCACTTCATAGTGCATCCTAACAAATACAGCCAATAAGCTTGAGTTGTACTACATAAATAAAATTCAGCTGCAAACCCTTTATCCCTTTTCTCCCCTCTCTTCACCTAGTTTAAGGAAGTCAAAATTTCTAAATTTATATAACTGGTTGAAAACTGTTCAATTGATTCAAGGATTTTTAAAAACTGCTTAGTCAAACTCTAGACATGAAGGGACTGATTTGTGTCATTCAGCCTTTACTTTGATGTTACCCACTGCACTTAGAAGAAGTACTCCTATTTGACGTTTACTTCAAGTAGCGGAATGAAAGTGAAAAAGTTAGATTGGTTGTTTTCTGGAAGGCAATTCAGGCATCTGAATGCTAATTTCTTTAGCATTCAGGTTTTTTTAGTTTCTCTAGACCTAATACAGCAGATTATTTTCAGCAGATCTGAATTATTTCACACATAAAGACGCAGAAAAGGATTTTGTTCATTTGCGTTGCTGACCATATCTATAGATTTTCACCTATCAATTTGTAAGAATATTTGCTCATACAAACAGGACATTATTCCTAACACAACATTCCTAGAATTCACAGTAGTCATTAAAAAATCAGCCTGCTTACAGGTAATTTCTGAGAAGAAGTGAATGTGAAAGGGAAAAAAAATGTTAGATTATATTGAGCAACAGTGAATTATAGGCCTACTTAGGCATATGCACACGAGCTAGAGGATGAAACTTTTGTAATTTTTCAGCTCATTTGATCTGAAAGGCCCACATACCGCTTTACATAGCCAGACTTAACATCTGCAGTTTGGTTGGTACATGGCTTTGGTGCTGGCATTAGCCCTGTGACCACAGTGGCTTCTATTGCTCAGCCCTTTTAGTGGCTTGGCATCTTTCGTATTCCCTCAGGCTCTATGGTAGAGCAAGCGGACACCCACACGGGATGCCAAGAGAGTCATCTTAATGAATGACATATTACGAGCCTTGTGAAAGTAATTTGCTTTGCTCCATGGTGTATTTGGCTAACTTCCTATTACTGAAGGTTCAGGCTAAATCCAGCACTAAAGCTATGCAAATTCTTGCCTTTTGGGCAACATATCACAGAAACAAGTCTTATTCAAAGTAATTCTTGCCTTTGTTTTCTAGAAGGAAACTTAAATGTTACACTGGCTTGGGTAACAGTTATCCACTATCCCATGTTACGGGTAATGAATCCATATCTAAAGACTTGGCATTTTTATAGCAAGGTATACCCTTTACAAAATGTACAACAAAGATTCTGATAAAATCTTATTTTCTGGCCTAAGATTTGGTGAGGACTGCTATTAGCTGTCAGATGCTGACAATTAAAGAGCAGAGAGCACAGGGCAGGCAGCCTATGCCTTACTTTCCCTTTCTCTCTTCACAGAGCATCCTCTGAATACAGTAATTCTGTGACATGCACAAATACGTGTCCTGTAGGCACTCATTTCTTCTGCAGCTAAGACTGAGTAATATTTTCTGCTATAAACTCCTGTTTTTGTCACTTCCTACGTTGATGAAATGTTTTTCTTTTAGCTTTTCCAGCTTTGACTGAAAAACCTGCCTGCTGCCTTTGCTCCCCAGCCCCTGATTCTTCTGAAAAGCATGTGCATCAGAGGGGAGAGTGGTATGTATACAGAAGAAAGGACTCTTTCCTGTCACAAATGTAAGGCATGGAAACAATCTCTGTGAAAGGGCCAGTGGGGGCTTGAATATAAAAATGGGCTTTGATTTGCGCTCTGAAGCTCTGAGCATAGAATTTAGTACTGCCTCTTGTAGCTCACACTGTCTGCACCTGAGGAGGGCTGAGCTGGACCTACGTGTGAAGCCAAGTTAGCTGGGTAGTGAAAATGTAAAGGAGTTCTGCGAGGTGAGGCCACGACCTTCAGTTCTTCATTCCCAAGGGCATGGCAGGAAAGACTGCTTCACCCTTCAAGCTAAATTGTACCCAGGCTATGACTTGAAGGCACTATGATGCAAAAGAAGTTATTTTTCACTTTACTTTGGAGTAAAAGTTTCTCCTTCATTTAACTCTGTAGTTTAAACTCGCCTTAAAACAGAAGTTCAAACCACAGAACTGCTGTCCTGCTGTTACTGTTGTAGTGATTATTGTAAGATTTGTTGAAGCTCATGCATGGTTAAAATGTTGTTATTCTCTTAGTCGCAAAGGTTTTTTAATGCCGTGCTTCTCTCCTCCCTACCTCTACACAGGTTTTCTGAAGCATGTTTATTCAAAGTCATGTTAAACAACATGTTGACTCTCTGGCACCCAATTTAACAGGAAAAGGATTTATCCTTGAACTTCTGAGGAGATGAGTGGACAGGAATGGGAAACAAGTACAGCACGTGTCGTGGTTTGGGCTCGTTTGGCCCAATCAGGTGGAACGAGAGATGCTCTCCTCCACTTCTCTTTTCAAAGAGAGGAGGGATAGAGAGAAAAGACAATTAAGAGTTTAGAAGGAACTAAACTACTTACCGTATCAAGCTCCCAGGATGACAATCACATCACCAGGAGGCACTGGGGAAGTCCCAGACCAGACTCAGTGATGGATGGGAACTGGATTCTGGGTCTGGATCAAAGGAAGACAAACAGATGGAGCCCTCCTCAGACACCAGTCATTGAAGAAAGAGTGCTGAACCTTTGATCCCTCAGCTTTTATACTGAGCATGATGCAGATGGGATGGAATACCCTGTTGGTCAGTTTTGGGTCCCCTCTCCTGTCCAATCCTCCCTGCAGGTGTGACCCCTCTACGCTTTTCCGCTTCTAACCTTCCAACTTGGTACATAACAAAGTTGTCTGGCCTTGGTTGTTACAGCAATAAGTATAAGCAAGGGCCTCTCTGCATACCATGCGTTGGCATCAACTATAAACATGGGTCTTATCTCTCTGAGAGTGAACAGTTTTCTGCACAACATGCTGTTAATTTCAGCAGCTAGGAGAGGCCTAGATAAAAAGCAAAGTTACTGAACAAAACTGGTCCTGTTTTACCTCAAACGAGGACAGCACAGGCTAACCAGTACCTGTGAAATAGTATGGGCAGTCCACATCTCTGCCACTAAAGGTGTTAGGGTATTCTGGAGGAAGGACAGAAGTAGGAGTGATGTTGACCCCATGCTTCTCAAAATAATTCTGATTCAGTCCTGTGGTACTCCTTTGGGATTCATTGCTGATTCCACAAGCATAGCGTTAAGGCAAGCCTTCAGTTTGGAGGGCAGGTCGTCAGCAGCCCTTTCAAGAATAGCATGATGTGCTGGTCATTGTGCCATGACATCAACTGCCAGGGAGAGTTTCAGCAGAGAGTACTACAAAGGGGTGTCAGTAAAATAACTTGTGCAGTCACTGAAGAATTAATGAATGGACATTAGCAGGTCCAAAATTCACAAATAAATGCATGGTGGTGGAAGATAGACACTGCTTTTCTTGTAACTCAAAGTTATTTTTTAGAAAACGGTAGAGTTGGTTCAGCTTTCCCCACTGTTATGTGACATAACCATTGTTTAATACAGACTTAGTGACATTATAAGGGGTCGTAAAATCAAAACCATGTAAATATTAGTAGTGCTGAAACCATTTTGTTCTAGGAGCTGCCAGTAGTTTAGCCGTATCGCTAATCTACAAGGGTCTGAATGGAGACATATGGTCGCCATCAGCTTGAATATTTAATTTTGAGATGACACTTCTATTAATCCATCGGAAAAGGGGAAGCTACCATATAACTGGTTGCAATTAGCCAAACCACAATTTTCTCTAACCAATTCACTCTAAACCAAAAGCCAAAATGGCATTTTAGAATTACAATATCACTCCCAGATTTGCATCTCCTGATGAATTCCCAAGGTTAAGATTCAAGCCATACTGTAAAACCAACCCTCAATTATATCTTTTTAGAGAGGAAGATCAGTGGCAGGTGGTGCCTGCTATAAAAGCCTCATTAAAACACCTTCTGTTTGAATATCACAAAAGGGAGTCACCAGATGGAGGCACAGCTCCACATGGTAGTCTTACCTCAAATGAGAGTTTCACCTGACACTATGGGGAAAGCAGATTTTTTTTCCCTCCAACTAACAAGCCACTGAGGTTCAAGAGAGGATATATTAGGATTAATTGCACTTGATCACTAATCCATTGTAATGCCATATGCTAAAGGCGTTGTTCATTGTCAAGCCTAGAGACAGGTAGGGCCCCACTGGTAATGTAAACTGTCCCCATTTCCACAGAGCTAATCTAATTTTGCCTCCTTACAGACCTCAGATTCCAGTAAAGATACTTAACTCTTCCTGCTTTGTCTCCTGATGCATTTTTGAATGATAGCAAATCTGATATAGAAGCTAATGATGCTGAAACCTGCTGACTAATTGGAAAATGATTTTTCCTGGTGCTGCTTGCTGAAATGAGGAAAATATTGAAAGGGTATTTGCTCTGTTGTGTGCTCAGCCTGTTGGTCAAAGAGCCAGCTCTTCCCTCATCAGCCACACAGTTTAACTTCTCACACCTCCTCCCCCTGCTAGTCCCAAAGCGCATTCGAAGAATATGTGATTTACTAGATGAGAACAATTGGCAGGCTAAACCATGTGAGTACAGTTTATGTTTCTGAGAGGAGGCGTTGTCACCTTGCACAGCCCTTGGAGCGGGAGGATTTTTTCAGTGGCTTGGCTTTGGGATTGATCCAAACCATTAAGTACCAAACAGTGTAACCAGAGCATTTTTCATAGTTCTGTTGTGTTTTGTGTTAAGCTACTTTAAAAACCACCATGCACCAAGCCTGTTTCTTAAATCAAGGAGGTCATTCTCATCTAATATGTAGTGTGTGTGTTTGTGAGAGGCAGAAGGAAGGCAGATAGGTGCATTGAATTCACGTATTTTTACCAAGTGACCTGTAGCCTCCTAGGCCCCAGAAGCAAAAAAACCTGTATTTTCTTGTAGTAACTGTCTTAATTATTCAGGGCCAAAATATGTTTGCATACTAATCTAATTCGAGGGCTGATCTGCTATACTGAGAGAGTAAGAAATGAGTCAGGATTTTGATGTATAACGTCTCATCTTGTGCTATCTTCTTAAGACTACTCTATACTCACAGGATGCCTTCTATTCCAGAAGGGACTCCAAGTGTGTTGCCAGCTGTATGCACTTAAAGATCAGTTCAACCACCACTGAAATGCAGACATCTCTGGGGTGGAACACAGCAACTCCTCCATTCCAGAAAAAGCAAAACACTGTTTTTCAGAGGAGGAAGTGAAAAATAACTGCTCCAACTGCAGTTCCAGGGGAAATTATACTGGCAGAGTATAATCAACCTTGTTGAAAGTTGGCCAAGTGACTGGAGCTAATATTCTCCACTCCTGGAGAAGATGTTTGTGGATCTTTAGCCATCACAGGTGTTCAAGACCTCAAGTTTGCATCAAGTTCAAAAGGCATTTGCTGACATATGTGCCAAAAACTTTTCCTCTCCTCTACGTATAATGTCAGGTGTCTCTGGCATTTTGTCCCCCACCTCCACCAGTATCTGTATTACACACAGTGCAAGGCCAGTCGATGGACACTTGCTCCTACCAGTGCAAAGTCACTTGGAAGAACAATACAGCTATCAATAGGTAAGGCTATCTATGCAAGAAACCATTCACCAAAGACACCAACAGGCCCAGGCGCACGTAGTCTGCCTCCAATATCTGTCATGTTTAATGTAAATTTGGCTCTCTTAAATCAGGATTTTGATGGCATTTCCAAACCAGTGCAAACTTCTCATTGTGGTTTTCCACTGTCTCTCCTAAAGAAATCCCTTCCAGCTAATTTGGGATTCCCTGCCAATTGGGAATAAGGCCCACAGTGGAGGAAGAAGAGAGAAGAAATTAAATGTGGTGGCTGAAAAGAGGAGTTACATAAGGTGCAGTAGTCCCATATTCTCATTTGCTTTCTATCCTGCCTGGGCTTGGACTCAGCAATTGTATGTTACGAATTAACAGTAAGCTAGTCCATGATCTGCACTGTGTACACTGCACGCATATGGGTCTTGAGAGATATATGTGTGTACCATCATATCTATCTATCCAGACAGATGGCTTTTCTTGATCACAGATGAATGGATCTGACAGAATTGTAACAAATAAGTGATCTCTGAAACTAAAACCAGACCGATGACTGTGTTCATGAATAAAAGTGCTGAGTTCAGTATATTCTAATTAACTGAGGCTAGTTATTCAAAGGAGTATAGACTATCCTTGGGTACCCAGGAATAGATTTTGAAATTCATGCAATATTAATGAGGTTTAACGAAAAATATATGTAAAGATTGCAAATGTGCATTGATTTTCGTTGGTATTCATCTGTTCAAAATCTAGAAAATTTAGTAAGGAAGCAGAAAACTGATTTGGGTGGTCAGTTGCACAATGGAAAAAAAGGCACCCATTGCTGTGTATGGTGACTGTGTGTGCAGTTTTTTTGCCTTCTGAAGGTGAGATGGGGCATGACAGACCCTGGGTAATTTAGGAACTATTGTTCTTGTAAACTGAGTGCTTTGAAAAATTATTACATAATCCTTGTTATAAGCTGCTTAGCAGTGTCCTTTCTGGCTATGTGTTATATTCCTGGAAAGTTAAAAGAGTTTCAGAGAAGTTGCAGGTGGCCATTACTCCTCTTGTTGAAGGAATGCGACATACGAGAGAATTGTCTCAAAGCAAAAATTGTGCCTTTAAATATTACTGAAAGTTTTCTTGAGACTGAAAAGACAAGATCTTGTGGACCTAATGATGGCTCCAGTTTTGAAGTTAGACAGATTAGAACTGTAGCAGGTAATTTCGTTCCAAGCTGCCTTCGTTCAGCCAGTTTTCAATCCAACTCACTGTGTGCTCATCCAGCCCACACATCAACAACTTCTCCACAAGGATCTTATGGGAGACTGTTTGGAAAATCTTACGGAAGGCGATGTAGACCATATCCACCACTCTCCCCTCGTCTATCAGGATGGCTGTTTCATCACAGAAGGTTATCAAGCTGGTCAAGCAACATCAGAGTTCATGCCACGCTGTTGTGGTGGTGAAGTAGAGAAAAAGGTATGAACATGGTTGATGCTTGTAAAACTGTACTGTTATAGAATGACCCTAAAAAATCATACGAGAGTGACATTAATGATAATTAAATCAGAAGCTTCTTTGAAGAATCTTATGCTTCAAAAGTCAGATAAGACCTGCTTAAAGCATTTAATTTGTAGTTAGGGTTTGGATTATTGACCTGTTAAATGATTTCAGATCTTTTCCTTCAATAGAATGAGCTAAGGACCTTGAGGTTCCAGGAGAATTTAATTTTTTAAGTGGTAAATATTAAGCAAGAGCAAGAGGAATGTCTGATAGATACTTCATTATTTCCACATTACAGTTGTACAAAGGGTTATCAGCCATATCAAGTTTTCTTGTATCAAAAGTAATCTGCAGCTTGATTGTTACACTTAATCTGTATTTCAGACTGGAGTCTGTAACCGCTTTTTAACTCAAAATGGGGAAACGTAATAGGCCACATATGTTAAGCTAATTTTGCAGGGCATAGTGAACCTGGGGAAAAGCTTTTTTCTCTTTGCCCATACCAGTTTTATTTCTCTCAATGTTACTGGTAATTGTTTTTACCTCCATTATAAAGAATGTCAAGTCTTCATCTTTTCTGCACTTCACTTGTGTGCTCCATGGTTTTTTATGTTCAGCCATTTCCATAGATTTTATATGCCTGTTTCTAGACTGACCAAAAGACTGCGGTATCAACCCATCGCACTCGGGTTTCAGAGACTGAAGATAAACAGGTTCTTGCAGGTCCTGCCTGATAGCATTTTCATGTCCAATAAGTACATATATTTTGGATTACTAAACATAACTAAAATAAAAACAATTGTCTTTTGCAGTAATTATTTGATGGATGGTATTTATGTTCTGTGCAACTGATTTCACTGCTGTCACATTTTTATATTCCTGGTTCTGGCATTTTTTATTTCTGTGTTCATCATTTACCCTAATGTTTTACCTTACATACCCAAGGGACAAAGGCATTACAGTTCCAACCATTATGTTAATCTCATTGCGAATAACATAATGTTCCTACATGGGACAGAATTGCAAACATAGCCCTGCCTCCAGGTATTATTTTTTATGTCACCTGAGTCTGAGACAAATCAAGCTTGATTTTAGTAAATGCAGTGAACCTAGTCCCCTTTTACTTTATTTGATATTTTGGGTCCTCAAGCATTTATATTAATCAAACATTGGTGAACACCCAAGCAGAAAGGCTGTTTTTCATATTTTTGCCAAAAAAATTAATTTTGTGATCTAGTATCATATGGAAAAACTCTGGCTTTCTGCCAATACAAATCAACAGACTTCTTTGTCATTATTACTTATGACCTGCCAGGGTGGTGAAACAACATGCTGATAGCCAGTTCATTTGGATAGTGCTTTTATACTACAAATAAGAATCGAAGATGATAAACTGAAGCCATTGTATAAAAGGTTTGGATCTATCAGGGGTCTGCCTTTTGCCTTCAAGCAGTGCCTCAAGTTTGTCCAAGAAGTCTTGGGTGAACTAACTTTTTTTGCCGAACCACTTTGGCAAAGGTCTAAAGTAATTTGTGTTTCAAGTTGAGGACTTGGTATCCTAATGCATGTCTGTATCTAATGAAGATGCAGCAAATTAAATCACTGGAAAAAATTAATCCACAATTGATAAGTGCATCACTGCCTCTTCTGTGTTAGTCTTCATCTCCCAAAGCAGAACACCTGCAGTGCCTTATGCATGCCATGTTTTTTCACTGTGATCTGGTGAAAGCAGAGGATTGCATTGCGGCTACAAGAATTTTTGCTCCTGAAAAGATTAGCCATACTACTACATCACCTAAATAATTGGATTTATTATTGTCTCTAATTCTCAAGTGGCATACTTGTAAATATGCGTCTGGCAGAAGTATTAATGTACTTGTACCATTATGCAAATGATAAGCAAAATAAGTTACTGTGATTTCTCATGTATCTTCCCTTTTGTCTTCCCTCCCCCCGCCCCCTTCCTTTTCATGATTCTTTTAAACCTCAGATGGAATTTATATCATACTAGTTAGTTTTTGCAGTAGCCTTATGGCCTTTCATAGCTTTGTGAATTATCCCTCTTTCTGTTTGTTTTGTATGCTCTTATTAGGGTTGCTGTTAGCTCCATTCTGATGTTTGTAGTTTTTGGAAATCTGAATCTTTGTTATTTATGTTATCAGTGATCTGACCTGGGTTGCCCACAGCAATGTTCCAACTGTTCTCAGGTCCTCAATTACTAATTATGCAGATGAACAGATTGTGCAAACTCTTTCCTTATGGCCACATTCTGTAGGAGTTAGTTTTATTAAACTGCTGCTGCACTTGAATTTTAAGTAGATGCTGCCCAGTTCTTAGTAGTTTTTTTCAGATGTCCTGTACACATTTCTTGTAGTAATTTATTAACAACTGATAGTTACACACACACCCCAAAAATTTCAAACCCATAACATCCAAAAGCAACATGGTTGTAAGAGGAAGTAAAGGACACGTCCAGAAGAGCAGCCTCTTCCTGAAGATCACCAGGACAGTGGACAGCCTTCCAGTAGAACACTTGGAGTTGTTAACATTAATGAAACAAATTCATCACTAGTGAGTATTGATTGATGTCATTACACTAGGGATATTCAGAACAAATTAACTTCTGAGGTAAAACAACTCTGCTATGTTAACAATGCTTTACTGATTAGATTATGCCCCAGTTTTTGAGGAGCAAGTCACAGTGTGAGATTCTGTGCAAGTAAATGATATTTTCATGGATATCTTCATCAATATCTAGTAACATCACATGAATACAGAACTGATCGCGGCTTGAGTGACAACACTGTGCTATGGAATTATGGTCATACATCATCTTTTTTACTGTGCTGCAGTGGTGCTTAGAAGACATATTGCTTCTGCTTGAATGAAATATGTCTTCCTGATAATACTGTGCACTGTAGCTGGTCATTTAAAGTCACTTGGTGACTTTGGTGACTGCAGCACCCTCGACCATCTCCTAACCAGTGTGAACACGCATTTATATTTTCCCTGAGGAACCATTCTTTCCTCAAAAGGTAACCAAGTCTATCCACGTACCATACCAGAATGTTAGTAATTTTCTTCACAGAAAAGCCTTTTGGAAGTTAGAAAAAAAAGAATTTGTTCTTTTCCTCTCTTCCTTTCTACAGAGTTGTGCAGGGTAGAAAAAACTAGGGTGCAGCCAGAAGAATGGAAAAAGTGAACACCAGAAATCAAAAGAAAATTTTATGTGTGTGAAATATGAATACCCAAGACTTTCAGATAAAAAATTCAGGGTGAGAATCATGTTGACAGTAAAATCAGCACAAATTTCCTCGTGACTTCAGTATGGACAGATTCCAGTCCTAAATATTTTGTTGCCTACCTAAGCAGCCACTTAGAGTTTACATGTGATTAGACTCATCAACTGAAAAAAAACCGGAAAAAAATTTAACAATTAAACTTACTTCTAAGTCTTATGTCAATCAATGCTGTCTTGTAGTCAAATTTTCTTTGTAAAAAATCCTGATTTTTGTTTTTCATGTGAAAAGAAATTTTTGTATAAACAATGGGGCAAGTTTACTAGAAGTGGAAATCCGTGGTAATAACTAGAACCATCAAAGGAACAAAGGTGCTGTCTGGAACAATGGGGGGTAAAAATTTTCAGACAAAGGCGGAAGCGTAAACAGTAAGATACTTAGAAGCAGTAAATATTAGGAATCATTAATGCAAATAACTTCTACCATAAGCAAAATACTGACTGTTTTTTGTAGGTAATTTTTATCAGTAGCTCTCAAAGTATTTCACACAGTATCATCAGCCTCAAATTACAGAGAAACAAAGCTGTGGGTTGACAAGGGGATTAGAGTTAACCCATCAGGCCACTGGTAAGGGTGGGAGGAGAGCCCTAAATTCCTGAGTCCTTTCTTCTGCAGTATTTACTAGGGCACAGAGTCTATGTTTTAGGTCTCTGTAAACAAAGTACATTAAAAAGCAGGCTTGCACTGCTGAAGAGAAAAAAGGCTGAACTGAAATGTATCTTGCATTTTATCTCTGTAAGGCTGCACCTGACCAATAAACACCTGTTCGGCTTGGGACGTGTCCACATAGGTAACCTTGGCAAGCTGGTGGTGGAGGCTAGAAAAGATATTTGCAGACTGAGAAGGGTGTAAGGAACAGACGGAGGAGAGAAGAGAGAGGCAGCAGCAAACTGTTCTCCCACTGCCCTCTGAAAACAAGCTTTTCCCTGAATTGTGGCATCATGTTATATAATGATGAGCTGGAGCTACCAGTGGGTATCACACAAGGAAGACAGAATTATCTTTCTTCCTGCGCTATTTTCTTGTTGTTTCAGTGAAGCAGCTCCAGAGTCATGTCGTGCTTTTATATAGTAAATAGAAAAACATGTCTATGACTACCTGCAGTATAGCAACACAGGAGTAAACAGCCTTTTCTAAAAAGACCAGAAATTGTTGTATTCCAGTTTTCATAAGTGGTAATTTTATCTGATAGAATAATGAATGAGTGAATTTTTACAGAAGTGAGATCTACAGACTCAAGTGACTCATGCTATGAGAGAAGATGATGTGATATCCCAGTGCCACTTTAGTCTGGATTCCAGGAACAGGCTGAGAGGGAAAGCAGCTCTGGCTTACTCTCTTCTTTCAGCACTATCCTTCCACTCGTCAGACACCTGTAAAGACTTCTGATGTGGTGTCATGATGGAATACCGTAACACAGACATCAGATTGATAGGACAAGATAGTCTGCTTTCAGTTTGAGTTGGCATAAAACCAAAACCACTCTTATTTCCTTCTCTTGTTTTCCTTCCAAAATATTCAACACTCCTACTGGCTAACAGAAAAGCCAAGAATAAGATAAGAAGTATCATGTTGGTGAGTGGGGAGGAAGAGGAGGGGGCGGAAGAACATCTGTTAAGACACAGGGTTGATATGCATAGAAAAGTGATCTTAGTGACAGGTAAGTTCAGAACTCTTTAAAACACTGCACAGAACATACAGATTCTCATACTTAATTTGTATACAGCCTTATAGTCTCACAAAAGATTGTGATTGTATGACATCAAGCCAAATGGGAGGTTGTACTTTTCCTCCATTTTTTCTTTCCTCCTACAAACATTTGGACCTTCTAAAAACTGTTAAGAGTTCATGTTAGAAAAAAAGACAAAATATCACTCCTTTATTATCACTCAAAAAGAAAGAAAATCAAAGCTCAGGAGTGAATCTAGGAAGGTTTAGGTTACACTTCAAAACACCCCACATTGTAATGATTAGCAGAGAGAGGTATTGCCAGGCTTCTGGATTCACCATTGCCTGCAGTCTATAAGATCTGGCTTCCCTACCATTTTTTAAGGAGTGGCACTCCTAATATGCTATTTATTTATTTATTTATTTAGGTTGGAGATAGGGCTAGGAGAATGAAATATGGTTCTACAGGGAACAGTAGTATTTGTTTAAGAAATATAAGATCTGGGTTCTCATCATGGATTCAGTCATGAGCATGCACTAAATCTACTGTTGTTTAGACTTTCATATTTAGAGAATGAAGTTCTAAGAAGTCCACCAATGCTGAAACATCTATATATTATTTTATGGAGACAGACATCATAAGGACCCCTATTCATAAAATAAATTTACAACATTCTTCCTGTAGACTAATAATTTTGAACTAGTGAATGATGATTTTTCCTTTCCCCATCAGGCCCCAAAAGTGGTGTTTTCTGTGTTTGCTATGAGGATAATTTTAACTTCCAGCTTGCTCCATTTATCATGCACATGACACAGTACTCTCTGAGCACCACACATAGCTCTGTAAGTACAGGAACTCTTTCTCTGTTCCTAATACAGTGTGAATTGTTATTGTGAAAAGTGTTGGACAGACACCTTTATTAAAACCTCTGGCTTTAGGGTAAGTGTAGGCCTACACTTTTTTTCCTGCCTCCTATCTGTCTGTTAGGATGAAAGAGAACCTGGGTTTTGAACCAGAATTTTGGGGTAACTTGAAAATGGAGTTGGATTTTGCTGGCTGTACTTATCTCAGGCTGACATTCTAGCTCTCCTTACATTGAGGTAGTATCAAGGAAATTTTACTTTGCTGGTTCCTTCCCGATACAGGAGATAACATTATTTGTTCTTAAATGAAAGCTGTAGGATCATTTCATGATGAAGCAGAAGGGTCTTTATGCTAAATCCCAAGGAATTATTCAGGGGCCAAAATCTGTCTTGTTGGTAAAGAGAAGAGATCTTAGACACCTGTTGTGTACTACATATAGTTTACACAACTGGAAAAGTACAAAATTTACTTTAAGAGAGATCAAAATCGTAGAGCTTTAGACCGAATTATCTTTAATATTCTGTCCTCTTCTTTATTTTCTAGTTTGCTTTGGATCTGTATTTAAAGTGCCAAAATATTTTGAGGAAAGCTTGGTTCTCTTCAATTTATCAGACTGTTCAGACGTAGGAAGTAGCAAAAATCTCAAAGAACTTGTTGTTTTCAAACTTTTCAGCTCATTTTTTTCTGGCCGTTGTCTCTGAGAAAGATTACTTTCACAGTATATTTAGATGTAGAAAAATGAAATCACAATCTTCACAACAATTGTTCCATGAAGAACAAACGCAGTCATGTTTCTTACTGACTTATGTTATTTAGTACCTCGGACTTTGACATGATTTTTCATAGTTTCAGACATACTCCCTTAAATTACCAAATAGCATTATGACTGCCAGTAAGGACACTTATTAAATAGAACTTCAGATTTTGTACCAAAAGTAGCAGACACAATTGTCTTCAATCTAGAAATCACACGTGATGACTTTTCACTAAAACTCCCACTGAAGGCCCTTAATGAAAAGTTGGATTTCACAGCACTTGTGGCATAGGTTTTATAATACACCATGTTCTTGAACAGCTTCTCTAGGGAGAAAATACTGTGGTATATGTGGGCATGCCAGAAGTTTCCTCTCTCATCGCAGTTTTGCAGCTGGCCAGCATTCCTGAAGCATCCTGGAATAGAAAGCTTCAAGCAACCCTAGGGACCACAGCAGGTTTCCAAAATGTTTTTATTACTAGTGAACTTGATAAACAACTTGATAGTAATATATTAATCTTGATGAGAAAATATGCTTTTCATTTAAAACAGCAGTTTGGTCTGGAATGAAATTTTGAGGGTGGGTGGTGGGTATGGAGGAAGATTCCCAGTTCTTACCCCTGTGAATTCTGCTACTTGACAGACTGAAACTATATTGACACACCATTGGTTCCATTTTTCTCTCACAACATGTTTCCCTGTATCTAATTTTATTCTTTGACCCCCTATTGTCTTCATATGACCTGAAATCCCTTTAAGCAAATGCTGAGCTCTGTATTCCAATTTTAGCCTGATTTTACCTGGTAGGTCTTCCTTCAAGGGGAGTGCATGGATATATAGGTTAATGGAGAGGAGGTGATATGTGAAAGAAAAGGGGTGTTTCTTTGAGTAAAAAATATTCTACTGTGTATACCACACATTTCTGTCATTTTCCTGTGTGTATCTTTACTCCTTCTGGAATGACATGGATTCTGGTGTTTTTTGTTTTTTCTGTGTTTTTTGTTTGGTGGGGGCTTTTTTTTGTTTTTGGTTTTGTTTTGTTTGTTTGTTTTTTCCTTTTAAACAGCGTGATGGCTAGCAAAACAGGTAAACTACCTCAGAAAATACGTGCAGGAAACTTTCATAAACCTTCCAAATCCAAGCCAAAATGCAGGCTTTAGAGAAAGCAAAATGCTTTAACAGAAACCAGACTTTGAGTACGTATCTGAATAACAGAAAGATGCATAGATTCTCTTGTTTAAATCCATGGTAAGCCTTCCTGTGGCCTGCGTGGCTCCCAGTGGCTGGCAGAAGGAAAGAACACTACACACACGTGTTATCTCTAAACCACCTTTAATTAAAAAAAGTTCTCCCAACCAGTCTGAGCAAATATTTTTCTCAATTCCTCTTCTGCTTGCAGTATGATTCAGTGGACCTTTCTAGAGATAACAGGCTGGAGTGCCTCAGATGAGGACAATGACACTTCTTTGAGCTTCTTGAGGTTCAGCTGGCAGAGTAATGTAACCTTGGCTCTTGTGGAAAGGATCTTTTTAGCTTTTTGCTATTGCTATTGCTAGCACTAGTACTGATACTAGCACTAGAACTAGTACTACTACTACTAGCAGTATTTAATTATTTGTTGCTATTTCAGTCTTTTATCTTTGCCAGAGCAAAGACCTTCTGCAGGTAACAACGGTAAAAGAAAAGTAAGGCCTTTTGGAGGGAAAGTTGGGAACAAACTGCTGGTCGTGCTTCAACTTTGTTCAGATCAGACTGAGAGTGAGAAATCTGAATATAAATATCCAGAGGAAGGTGCACTTCGTACTGAAGAAGATACTTTCTGAGCAAATGATCAGTGTTTTAATGAGATGGAATGAACAAACAGACATAGTTAAGCCCCAACCCTTGCAAACTGAATACGACAAAATGTTAACTGAGTATAAAATGGCATGCACCTTGGAGGCTGTATGGTGGTAGGATATATAGGGTCTACTTTCTTCCCAGAAATGAAGGAAATTTGTTTTGTTCCTCCTTCTCTTTTCAGTTGCTAACCCTGTTTTTTTCAACTGTGACACTCTCCGTAACTTTGGCATGTTTTTTACCCATAGTCATATATTCCAGAGTGGTGTGACAGTCCGCCTTCTACTAGAGAATGAATCTTTGAGTCCTTGTCCTGAAAAAAGGTGGATGGTTCTATTGCGAGTAATATAAGGTCAAAACCCAGGAAAGAGATAGACTTGTAAATGTGCTGTTTCTAAAATTCTCATGGCTTCTCTGCAACCGGTCCATAATTTTTGAAAGTTTGGGAGTATCAGCCCCTTGGGAGCATTGAGAAAAGCTCCTCTTATTTTTATGGCAACAATGCAAAGGTTTCTTTTCACGGGCTTTATGGCACTCTGACAACCATTTCTTGATAAATACCTTTATAGCAACAGTGCTGTTTTCTAAACCATTCAGATATTACTGCATTTCAGCCATTAGTAATTTATTTTTGCTAATAGCCCAAAATTTAGGTGTTTTAATGAACAAGAGAGACATGATAGTCTAAAGATCTCACAGATCCAGTGCATTATCCTGATTTCCAAGTATTTTTTACTACTTTTCCTTTTCAGAGTTGTTTTTTCAACATCATGATAGTTCCAGCATTTCAGATATTTTTCTTGTGAAGATGGTTAAATGAAGTGAATGTCTTTTCAATAAAAGAAAAAGAATTAATCATTTAATATTTAATAAAAATATTTAATTGTATCAGGTTCCTTGTTTGCCCATTTTCACTTGACTCAAGCAATGAAAATACTCTAAGCTGATTCTAATACTGTCAATGCTAATAGTGCAACCACTTGAGTAAAATCTTTAATCATTAGTATTCCCACCCGAAGGAATGGCTTGTCATAACATTGACTTTGCCATATGCTGCCACTCAAATTGTAGTTGTCAAGTTATCAATGACATGGATATTTCACAGAGTACATGCTTCTTAAAGCACATGCTCTCCCGATCACACAGATTTCACAGTGATCAATGTATTGTGAAGGTAGAAAGAGTTGGGAACTCTTAACTCTTTCTCAAGATTCACCTATTCAGCTGTTCTTCTTCTTCCCTCCTCCAAAAGCTATATTAGCTTTTTATTTGCTAAGTGATACCTTAAAGCAAGACTTAACAAACACAAGGGAGATAGATTCCTTCCAGCAACAACTGTTAGTTTATCTGTTAACGCCCCCGGCAAAACACTGTTGGAGCTGACACGCATGACTGATGGGATCCCTTAACAAGTAGCTCATCTTCCAAAGAGGAGCTGCGTATCTCTAGCTCTGTTTGCAGTGCCTTCTGCCTCTGAGTCCCTACAGATGGTAGTACAAGTGTACAATTTGCACCACCTTGATCCTGGGTATCGGCTTGGCCTAATGTGCAACCCAGATGAGCCTCAGGGCTAGCCAAGACACGAGGGATCACTGACTGGCTACTCCTACTCCTCTTCCTGCATTGGTTCTGGAAGTAGAAGAAGCATCCTGATTCCTGCCTGTGTTGCAATTCCCCTGTTTTGTGTTACTTTTATGCCTTCTTTGCACCCCTAGAGCAATACCAAGGACTCGGCTGTTGGGGTTCAGAGATCCAGCTTGGAAACATGTAAGGGTTGGAGTGATCTAGCAGGAATGTTGCTGTCTCTTAGGCCTCTTAATAGCTGAACAGGGTGAGGTGACAAGACTGGCTTTTGACATTGCAAATTTTTGGGCTAGATATTGTCTTCTAGTTATCATAGTCCCATAAAAAAGATTTTTTAATATAAATAAAAAGCATATATAGATAAAATAAATAAATAATAAATAAATAAATACCTAAAATTAAATATAAACATAAATAAACAATAATTGGAACCACAGGTGGTCTAAAGTGGTAACTTGACCTCAGACGTTTCACGTATAGAACTCTAAGTGTTTTTTTAAACTGTAATTCCTATCACTTTTGACATTTTTACTGTGACTAATACATGATTTTCCCCATAATTTACCATATCAGAGTCCAACCCCAATAACGTTATATGTCATAAAACCACTATGCCTGCAACTGTGTGGTGTGATACAGTTATTGTATGGCTGCCTTCTTCATCATCCCCTAGACAAGGGGAGTCCACCCAGGAAGCTGTCTTTTTCAAAGGTTGTTATTACATAATTTCTGCTTTCTACTCCATTTCTTAGGGGTTTGACACCTGCTTTATGAAACTGCCTTATTTAATGTTGCACAACAAAGCTGACTCGATTAATGTCTCCCATTTCCCTAGAGACTGGCATGGCCATGTGGCAATGATCGACTGTCAGCTTAGAGTCATTGACAAGGCCAAGTAACAAAACTCACATTATGACTGTCGGCACCGTACCTGAAGCTGTGGATATGAAGCAGAGGATGGAATGTTCTGATGCTGCGACTAACAGATTTGAGCAAAATCAGATGCTTCAAAACACACACCCAAGCTTTTTTCCTGTGTTGCATGTTTAAACTAAAGGGAAATGCAAAAATACGTGCACATGTAAGTGCCTACATATGTTGTGAATATTCTATCTAAAACTAAATTAAAAATTTGTTGTGTAATACTTCTACAGTAAAAGCAAAAAGACTTATTTTCACTATATTCTTCATGAAGGTAAGCAGTTATATTTTAAAAACTGCATGTATGTGAAATGATAATAATACTACTTGTATTACAGCACTGAAAATACTTAGATGGTTTCTGTTATAAATCTTGCTCTATGAAATTATATTCATTTGCATATCTTGTCCTCCATAATGAAGTGAATTTTCACCCACATACACTTTTTCCTCATCCATTCAAGTTTTATTTTTATTTTGGTGATCCAGTGGAAATTGATCGAGCTTTTTTTATATGGTGCTCCCTCTGGAGCTGCTGGAGAAAAATATCTGTAGGTGAACTACATTTAGCATATATACTGATCAGAAAATATTTAATCTTTTTCATCCGTTACTTTGGAGCCTTGGCTTTCAGTGCCTCATAAGGTCTGTATAATTTGTGAGTGGATCTTTGTAAAAGAGACTGCTCTGTTCCAAAACAAGGACAAAAATCAGGGTGGGATTAACGGATCATCTTTTGTTTGTTGGCAGAACTATTCATAAGTGTACTGTGGGGGATCAACTGTAAGTCAGTCTTTTGGCAAAGAGATATCTTGTACACACACTACCTACATTCACACAAACACGAATTTACACACAGCTCGTTCTTTTCTCTTGATGTCTGCCAAAATATCAGGATACTTCAAATACCTTCATTAAGAGTTTTAATGAAATTGGTTGTATGTGATGTATCCTTTGGAGGCTGCTGTAAATATTTTTAGCTCTGCACCAGCTTGCATGTTTTTACTTTTCTTGTTCAGACTCACTGCACCATGCCCAAGTCAAAGAGGAGTTATTTGTCTGACATGGCGTTAGAAAGTAAGATAATGTTGATGAAGTTATCCCCAGAGTTCTGAATGGTATGCCCAGAAAAGAGTGAGGTGGAGATGAGGAAAAAAGGAGTAGGGAAAAAACAAAACTGGAGGGAAATATTATTGCAAAGGATCATAGTGATACAATGCATCTCAAAATAAGGTGAAAGCTGTCTTTAGACAACTCAGTGAGTATAAACAGTTTCAAACAGGATGCACATGAGTTGAATTGGTCAAGGGATATGCTAAAGGGTTTCTGGCAGGCAGCTGCTTAAGTAATAAAGCTGGGTGAAATAGAATGAAGAAGCTCATTTTGAAGGGAATAGGTTAATTGAACCCATCTACCTTTTCCAGTCTGGAAAGCAGGTGTGAAATTTCATGGGTTTTGGGTTCTCCTGTGAGAGTCCCAGAAGGTCACTTGATAACAAGAATGAATTTTCTTGCAGTGCTCTGCCTCCAGCTCTGAAGAGCTGAGACACTCGAAGTATTGAAACACATGAAAGCAGAACAGCTGATCTTTTCCACTTGACCCTGGACGGGGTGGCAGATGGAGTCCATGTGAATGATTTTGTGCGTGGGTAAAAGGATGAAGAAGGAGAAATGCTATCACAGTCTGCTCCGCAGGGCGAGTGCTTCAGCTACTCCTCACATCTACTGTATATAATACCAAACGTACTGATTGCACCCTTGACTCTGAAGCAGAAAATTCTGGTTGTGTTTCCACAAAATGCAAGTCCTAAAATAACTTCAGCTTAAATATCCATTCTTGGTTTCTAAACTCTGACTGAACTCTGAACCCTCAAGTTGAGAGATCTGTATGCCTGGGATGGTTTCAGTTTTATTTTATTTTTAATCAGTTTAATCATTTCAAGCTTAGAGCAGGCATTTTAGGATTCGGATGAGTCAGAAATCTGCGGAATTGCCCCTCAGTTTTTAGCAATGGGCCACATGCAGGTCTTTCCAAGAGGCCAGGCTTTAAATAAAGTCTTACAAAAAAACTGTGGAAAAAGGCCACAGGAAACTGCAGGGAACCAAGAGCAATGCAGCAGACTATCAAGACGGGATATGGGGATTAGGAGGGTAGGAAGAAAAGACAGAAAAGGAAAGGACTAATGTAATGAAATGTAATGAGCTAGAACATGTTACAGGATCACAGAATCAGGTGATGAGTGGGAAGGGACCTCTTGAGCTCAGCTAGTCTAAGCCCCTGCTCAGAGCAGGGTCAGTTAGAGCCAGTTGTCCAGGACTGTGTCCAGAACATCTCTGCGAACAGAGACTGCACAGCCTCTCTGAGCAACCTGTGCTAGTGTCTGACTGTTGTCACAGTAAAAAAAGTGCTTTTCTTCACATGGGTGGGATTTAATGGGCTTTAATTCCTGCCCATCACCTTCCTATCCTGTCCCTCTTCTTCATTCCCTCCCATCAGGTATTTATACACGTGGATAAGGGCACCCTGAACATTCCCTTCTCCAGGCTGAACAGTTCCAGCCCTCTCAGCTTCTCCTCATATGACAGATGATCAAGTTCATTCATCATCTTTGTGGACCTGTGCTGGGCTCGCACCAGTATGTCCATGTCTCTTGTATTGGGAAGCCCAGCACTGAAAACAATACTCCAGGTGCACCCTCACTAGTGCTGAGTAGAGAGGAAGGATTACGTTTGAAAGGATATTAGGAAAATCATGGGGGTGAAAATGTTACAGGCAGGTTAAGCTTAGAGCAGAAACATGTTAAAAAAAAAAAAAAANAAAAAATTTAAAAAAAAAAAAAAAAAAAAAAAGATGGAGCAGAGCGGTTCCAGGACAAGAGGTATAAAACCTCTCAGAGTAAAGGAATAGCAAGAGAAAGAAGCACTAAAAGTAAGAAAGAATTTTCAGCTTGAAATATTTTGTGGTTTTATCTATAAAAATTGATTAAAAACATAACAACAGAAGCATGCCTCCTGTTATGTACAAGAATGTAAGGAGGTTATGAAAATTGCCATAACCCCAGCTAATGGGTTAAATCACATGGTCAAAAAATGCTGAAGTTAAGATTCCAAGAGTAACATTAATTACACTTTCCCTCTTTTTTTTATGATATTGCCTACAGTTCACAGAATACTAACCATACTAAGGGAAAAGCATGTGTACACGTGAATGTCTTTGGGGAAGACCTGCAGTTTAGGGAATCCTAGATCTTAATTTTAATCTCCACCTGGCTTTTGAAGATATATCTAAGTCTGTTGCTGTGTATAGAATATAATTAATTACAACATTAGCTTATCTCTGAAATGAAGCAATATTTTAAGCAATTATTGAGCCAGGATAGCTTTGAGAAATCATATTGCTTTTAAGTACAATCTCAAAAAACAAGAATAAAAAGATGATTTATGTGGGATTGAAAGTGCCCATTACTCTGCAGGATCGTGCCCATTAATAAACCTAATAAGCATTTTAGGCAACAAGATCTCCATAATATCTTGACTTCATTGCCACATTTCTTATGCAAAGCCTGTTCCAAGAAGATACCACCAGACTGGAAGTTTATATGATACCAGTTTTGGATCTATAAAACTGGTTTATAATTCCTGTGCTGAAGCTGCCCTAGTAAACTCATTACCCTTGGGAAATACACACACTGTATATTTAAACAAAAGTGTAAGTGATTTTAATGTTTAAACTTCCCCTCTCTCCCCCCTTCCTGTTTTCTCCCTCCTCCTCCTTCTTCCCCTCCACCAACCCCTCCAAAAAAAAGTTTGGGGAAAAGGTGAGTCTTTAACACCATGTGACAACCATGAAAGATGTATATTCCCTAATAAAATTCTGTTCTCCGGATGGGCGTAGTTGACAGGGGTACAGCAGCACAATCTTTTTTAGTTCATATCTCTTTAAGGTCTCTGTAAGTAAACAGACTGAAATTATAGTGCTGAGAGAGGTCAGAATAACAATATTTTCTAGTTTAACAGTCTCCTTTTTTCTTTTCAGCTGGCTGGAGTTCACATTATTGTTAACCACTTTTTAATAAATTCCAAGTTTTGAACACTGCGCACTTCTATAGAGCTTGCAGCTGGAAATAAACAGACTCACAATGGCTGTAGGTAATTCAGCAATTTTAAGTTTTTTACGAGGATAATGAAGTGAGAGTTTGTGGAAAAAATATCTCGGTGAGCTATTTGTTTTCCAGAACCTTCTCCGTGTTTGGAGGATAATGTCTTCTCCTTATAACAGTTACAATTTTTCATTAGATTGCTTGATTATTTTTTCTATTAAAAAACCCCACCGTATTTAAAACTTTTCATCTGTTCCCCTACTGCCATTTCTTCACTGTTGATTATAAGGATGGAGCACATGACAGCATAAATTATTTTGGCAGCTATTCAGTAAGTGCAGACCCTGGTCTGTGTGTAACGACTTGCTTTTACTTGTTTTCTGCACTGACTGTTTTTCAAAAGATGGGCACTTCTGTATCCTGTTGTTCTCTGTATATTGTGCCAAGCACTGCCTATGCTTTTCTGATCAGGTAAAAGACCTTTTAGGCTAAAAATTTCCCTTTAACCTTTTTTAGGGAAAAAGATTCCAGAGTTCTTTTTCTGAGGCTGCATAAAATGTCTGAATTGCTCTGCTTTGAAGCTACTGGGATATTGGAGGTACAGATGAGAACCATGAAATATAACGCTTCTGTGTGGAATTGTCTGACATTTTTTTACACACTTCTCTCTTGACTCTGCTCTTGTGCTTTTCTGTCTCACTGGTTCTATAAATATACAAGAGATGCCTCTGACAGCAAAATAGAAACAATGTCACAGAGGCATTTCCATTGCAGACTCTAGGATGTTATGCCTTCACGGACACCAGGCTGTAGGGCTAGGATAGAGAGTATGCCTAGGCTCTGGACATTTACAAATGTGGAGGTATGTAAGGGAGTAGCCAGGGGAAAAAAAGAACTTGTACTTCAGTCTTTCTGATGCTGTATTTTTCCAAACTAATGCTGATTCTCCCTCTACTTGATAGACTTTTATTTGATTTTCTATGCCCAGCAATTATGAGCTATCTCAGGAATCTAGCAGAAATGTGAACTTTTCTGCCTTGGAAGGAAGGTCTGTAAGAGACTTTTCTGACCCTTCCTGCATCATCTAATAGGCTGGGCTACAGTGTAGAATGGCACTTTCCATAGTATCAGTTTTATTCTAGAATCTCAAATTATTTTATTAACACTAGCAAAAAGATGCCTGAGATTTATGTAAATATAATGCCTATTTTACTGATATAAAACTTTGGTGAAACACAGCTTGCTGAAGGCCAAGAAATAGCTTCAGACTGGGACTAGGAACTAAATGTCCAAAGGCAGCTCAGGATTTGTGAATTCTTGCCTGTGATGATAGAAGTTGTGGTAAGTAGAACCAACCGCAGCTACCTGAATAGCTGGAAAAGCCCTTTTTTTTGTTTCTGAGCTGTTCTCGTAGTCCCTCATGAATATCTTCCTTCTTCTTCAGACTTCTCATCAGGAAGAGAGGTCTCCAGCAGGGATTAGGTATGGGAAATGGTGAAGCATTCGGGAATATCCTTCAGAGGTTATTTTAACTGCATTCTGCAGACTTTTCATTGCCCTGTTGTGTCTGTTCCTGGCAATTCTATGGTGGCACTCCTGAACTCTGTCGTTGACCCAATATGGCAAGATCAGCGCTGCTGTCATGGTGAACAGAATACAAGAGCAACTTGTGTAAGTGCTGCCTGACTCCAGCCGAGCTCCTGCTAGCTGGGCAGCTGCATCAGCCTGCACCGTACCTCAGCTAATTGGCCTCCCTGAGAATTGTGCGAGCATGCCAGAGCTCACCTGGGATCTCCGATGTGATGCCAAACTGTGTGGCAAAGAAGTGCCTCTAGTCCTTCACCTTAGCTAGTAGAAAACCCTGGTTCAGAAAGTGTGCGCAGATATGTTTGATTTGGTATGGGCTTAGTAGTTTAGGACTCATCGATGCCTTCTTTTATACTGAGCTTTTTACTTACAACACTTAACTGCAATTGCAGGAGACGGTGACACTTGCAATACTGCCAACATCAAATAAAAAAACCCCTAGGTGGTAGACTCCCCTGACTTCCCCGAAAAGCACATGATGAGTGCATATTGAGGTTTTAAAATTTGTTTGGTGCCTTTGAGGAGTTGAAGTTGATTTGCCATACATTTTCAGCTTCTTTCTGCAGTTATAAAGGTTAGAGACTCACTTTTATACATCTGAAAGCTGAGATTCCCATGCAGCTGCTTGATTCTGGGAGCTGCAGACTTTGAAAGAAGATGAAAGGTTTGATATTACAAGTTACAGGAACTGGTGATCTGCACTTAGGTTTACTCTCAGTTTGGTATTTTTCCATAAAATGTTGCTGCTGCATGACTGGGATATGATAGGTTGCAAACAAAACTTCTTAAGCAGCTGAGAATCAAAAAGAAAATAGCTGTCAGTGTGAAATGAAGTAATTTTACACCATGTCCGTACATGCACATACCACATTTTCCCCAGAAATACTGATTCTTTGGGCTCCATTTAGACAGGCAGCTATGTTTATAGTTAATTCTGTCTTGAAAATTACCAGCTATGTTCTGCTAGATTTAACTCGCTCTGGAGAAATTAAAGGAATACCGTAACAAAATTGCCAGGCTGAGCAACTCCAGTGTTGAACAGGAAAATTAAGCCACTATGTCAGTGGAAGTGCATATTGAAATTCAGTGCTTACCTTTAAATGCAGTGCTTAAATTAAGTTTACTTGGTCTTTTTTTAAAATTGTTGGGCTTCCCATAGGGGACTGTGATTTGGGTCTTCCTGTTTGAATGGTTGCAAGTATGTCTGTCCCCTTTCACCCCCCTCTGAACTCTGGATACAGTTTAAATGTGCTTTACTGGAAAAAAATTTCCGTATTCTGGACCTCTTTTCTTGTGTGGATTCACTTAGTCTACAAGTGGAACAATGGTAGTGATGGGAGAGAAATTTATTCTATTTTCAGCTATGAGATTTATTCGGACTGAGGAGGAAAAACACTCAGTTAGTCAAGAATAAGTGAAGAATGCTAACTTTGCAAGCTTTGCTACCCTCTTAGCTGTACAATAACTTTTAGCACAGTAATCGAGGTCGCAAGGTGTGTACCTTAACTTCTGGAGATGAGATTTTGTTCAGACAAGTACTTGAAATTTGAGAAGCTCTCCTGAAATTTATCCAAACCTCTCAATTCCTCAAAATTGTTCTCACAGTATTGCTATTGCAGGCTCCGCTTGCTAGTTTTTTTGGCTTTTTTCCTTGCACTTAAGGTGGAAGTTCAGTCTTTTACATGGTATTTTCTCACGTCTGCTTATGGTTCTAAAGAAGAAAAAAGGCAGCTGAGAAAGCTTACCAGAATTGTAAGAAGTTGGGTTCTCAGTATTTTTCCACCCAAATATTTTTCCTAACCTCTCCTCCCTTCCCTCCATAACATTCTGGCTGTGCTTTCATCCTCTGGTGTTCTGCAGCTAGATGTAATATAGTAAGTTAAAAAACTAGTTGATTTCAGCTAGTTTGATGACTGCATCAGCTGCTTCATCACCTTTTTCTTCCCTCCTGTACCATATTCCTCTGAAATGTTGTTAAGCATAATGAGATGTTATGAACCCAGGTTGCTGGGTCTAAACTGCTGGTCACATGTAGCCACGATGAATATTTTCTCTGTATGGAATTATGTTTCATACATTGAGGAAGAAAAAGTATAGAGTAAATAATTGGAGTAAGATAGCAAAATGGTGGGCAACAGCTTTTCTTTTAATATCTTCTTTTCCTAGTTCCTACTGTATTGTTGGACAATGGATGTTACAATCCTATTGGCATCTATCAAGTCCTCGTCAGCAGAATGTAACACGATAGACTCACACATCCAGACTGTGACAGGTCAGGTGGAGATGACTCATTTTTTTTTAAACAAAACATCTCTTACTTCTCAGTAAAGGTGCAAGAGTTTTTTTTCCTGGGGGGGGAGGGAACAAAAGAAAGAAAAAAAAAGAAGAAAAGATTGAAAGTATGCTCTTTTTAATCCTCCTCTTCCTCCACCACACACAAATCCTCTGGGATTTCTGACATCCTTAGCTTTAGAGTTTACATAACGTGAGCCAGTTAGTCTGCTGGAGTCAGTCTCCATTGACCATGAACGAATGGGAATGAGGCAAATGTCAAGCTTGCTAGGATTCCCCAAACCCTCATCTGATGTCTCATCAGCTTGGCTGGGTTTAGAGCAACCTCAAGGCCACCCTAAGCTCTGCCAGCTGCTAATGCCTCCCAAGGAGTCATCAGCCTGACTGAGCTGCTCTCTCCTTCTTGCAAGTGTCCAGACAGAAGCTTTGATGGGAAGTGGTATTACAGCTGGCTGCCACAACGGGAGTGGAGTGGGCCCTGGATTTGGGGGGGACTATGCTCTTCACTTTCTTGTTTTGAACTTTTTTTTTGCTGAGTGCTGCCTAAATGGATTGGTGATCCTCCACAGGTGTGGCACTGCCAGTACAACAGAAGAAGGGCATCCTGGGTATTGTTATTTTAGAGTTTGGACAAAGTACTAATTTCAGCTTCTTTTGGAATGAGTTGAAGACTGTAGATATGATTTTGCTGAGAAATATAGCTGGGTGTCATTTCAGGACTGTCATCAGAAGAGGTTTTTCTCTATTAATTAACTACACAAGTTTCACCACATTTCATACACATAGCATAACTCAGAAGTAGGAGTGACAGAGCTGGAAGCATTTCTATGGCAACAGAATTCAGGAAATCAAAAGCAAATAAAAGGAAAAAAAGATTCACCTTTGAATCCTGAATATTCCCTACAGCAGAGTCCAATCCATACCTTTCCTCTACATTAAATATGTGAAACATAAGTTAAATCTGTTTGTTTTTTATAAACCTCTGAAGCCATAATAGGCATTTATATAAAATTTTGGAAAAGTTCCAGGGTTGTTACTGACACTGCACTGGGTGATGAATTAATACTGTTAATATCTCTTGGTAAATTCAATTATAACATGGTCATTTCATCTGATACGTAGAATAAGAATTCTGATATCTGGTATTTTCTTCAAGCTTGACCTATAACAACAAAAAAACCTTAGTTTTGACTTTTATCTGTTAGAAGAATATTTTGTTCTCACAAGTACTGCAAAAAGCTTGACATGAGATTTTAAGAAAAGCCAAATAAGCACCCTACACTGTCTGTAGTTCAGTTAAAATTCCTTTTTAAGAAATCACTAAATTGAAAATTTGCTAAAATCACAGCACAAGGCAAGGCAAAACAATGCAAGATATGGATGAGGTGCCAAACTGCTGCTGGTGCTCTGCAGATTGTGGTCAATCCTGACTGCATCAACATATAAGCATGATTCCATCTAGACCCCGCTGTGGATGGGATGGCTCTGTTTATACATAAACTGTGCATGATAACTGAGCTACTCCTAACACGTATTTTCCTAGGACATTTTAGCATGCCTATGGTCTTATTTACTGTTTGTTGTGATAGGTGAGGCTGTTACGGAGCTAAGGACCTGCGAGTCTTCCTGATGAACAGTTTTCTAATAGCTTATTGGTTTAATTCAGAAAAGCTCCATCTAAAGCCAAAGGTTATTTGAATCAACGTAATGAAAGAAAACAAAGCGTACATGCTCGAACCAGCAACTGCATTTTTGGTCAGTAGTATTGACAAGGAAGACCTGCAGCAATACAGCACAGAATCACAGAATCACAGAATCACAGAATCACAGAATCACAGAAAGTTAAGGGTTGCAAGGGACCTCTGGAGATCATCTGGTCCGACCCCCCTGCCAGAGCAGGTCCACCTACAGCAGGTTGCACAGGTTGGCATCCAGGTGGGTTTTGAATGTCTCCCGTTTTGGAGACTCCACCCCCTCTCCAGGCAGCCTGTCCCAGTGCTCTGCCACCCTCAAAGGAAAGAAGTTCCTCCTCATGTTCAGATGGAACTTCCTATATTCGAGTTTGTGCCTGTTACCTCGTGTCCTCGTGGGCACCACTGAAAAAAGACTGGCCCCCTCCTCATGGCACCCTCCTTTTAAGTTCTTTCCAGTTGTAATGACTGTTTCAGCAACCAGCCAGGGAATTTGTTACTGTACAGATTTAATTACGCATTCCTTAAGGTTAACCACAGACAGCGTGTTTACCTAACTTCACAATCTATGAGGTCTGTAATCTGGAAACAAACAGAGCATTTACAGTACTCCAGGAAGATGTCATGGAGGCCAGGGAAACCTACTGTGATGTTGGTTTCCAGGCAAGATGTGAATTCCCATTTCTTTGTTGATTTGAATAATACCCCTGTGCACACAAAAGCAATTGTATCTGCACAGGTAAGGAAAAAAAGCTGATGCTTTCCTGGAATGGCTGTGGACGTGGAGAAGTAAAGGAAGCTCTTTGAATGATGCTCACTGTCATTGCATCTAAAAAGGCACACCACTTGCAGTTGGTGTCAATATAGATGGTGCTCCATCGACACACTTTACCAATCTGAACGGATAATCACGGCAACTTTTGGAGGACACATGCAGATTCATCTGGAAATTACCGTCACAGTTGCCTTGTGCTTATATGCTTGTATTTATGGCTTGTTTTCAGGATGCACTCTGGGTTTATGGCCTATGAAAGTATCACTACAAAGCTGACCTTAATGTACTCTTAATGTACATTGAGAACGTGTCTGAAATTTTCCCTACCATCTCTGCTTGAAGGAGAATTTTTTAATATATGCTTGAGTTCAATGAAATTAGTTTTACCTACGTAGAAGGGTAGAAAAGAAACTGAACCCATTTTCTTTGTTTATACACCAAGTTTTGCAGTGTCCTTTTCCAGGAGCTCTAGCACCTGTGTGTAATAAAACAAAAAAATAAAATTCAGAATGGGAATTATTTTAATAGATTAGTATCTTCTGAGTGTTCTGCTGTTTGAAAGTGTTTGATTTCAATGAATCATGACCCAGTAAAGACGGTGCTTTATGCATGTGCAAAAAATTCATAACAAAAGCACTGCACACTTGATAATGAAGGCCATTCAGTGCATATGGCCAACCTAGTGTCATGTCCTAGAAAAAATCTCCACATAGTGCATTTTTTATGCTCTGCAATCAATGTGATGGTGCTCGTGCTCATCCTTGAAATGTTAATGTCCTTATAACATGCTTCTATTTGAAGAGATCCTATGAAGTTTCTCAAACAGCTGGTGAGTCAAGCAAGTTATGCTTTGTGTTTTGACAGTACCTAGTAATTTAAAGCAGCAATTTCACTGTCAGAATCAGGGAGAACACGAGTTGTGAGGATGAGTAGATTCATAAGGTAGAAGAATGGATTTTATCAGTGAGACTGTAGAGGATGAAATGAATAGTTTGTTGGAACAAATGAAATCATGCAGTATGTTTAGTGCTATTTTTCGTGTTATGTATGTTTGTTGTATGTGCCTGAACCCTTAAGAAATCTCTGAAAGGGACTTTAGCTGAGAACTTACATGGTGAAGAAATCTAGAAAAGGGCAGAAGAAGATGAAGAGTAAGTGCTGTCTAAAGGAATTGTCAGTCAATACTCATGACTTAATCTGCTGTGATAAATTATCCCTTAGCAGCCTTTTTCTTATCATCCATAGAGAAATTAATATACATTTCACCCAGGAGAGCGCCACATTTTTGTCATATGATCAAGAACAGAAAGAAAGACATTGATAATGGTAATGACAGAAAGTTTTCAGGCAGAGAAAACTACTTATTCAACAAAGTCCGGTGCAGCCTGCAAGAACATTCTGTCATGCGCACGACACATGAGTGCGGAAACAGGAGACTGTCATCTCCCAAAACTCAGTATGGTATGAGTCAAGTATAATTTACTTAATCATTTGAGTGATTTTAATGGAAATATTCTTGACCCATATTGAACTAAAATGAAAGAAGATCCAGTCCTATGACTTACCGCCTTTCTTGCTCTTGTTTCTCCCTGTGTCTACGCAGTGCCAGTAGACTCTTGGGCCCCATCCTGGATTCTGTGATAACTCTTTGTGCAAGTCTAAGCTGGTGCAGGGCAGTAAAAGGAGAAGTACTGGTAGATGAGAGAAGGAGCCATGACTCTGGAAGGAAGACCTCTCTAAAAATCCCTGCAGCAGGACTGGGGTAGCATACTGGGAGTTGGCTGTGGAGCAGGCAAAGCAGCACATGCGTGGCTGCAAGAAGGGCTTGGATCCAAGCTGGGACACAGCATACAGGGGCTAACAATAGAGTAAAAGATTAGGTGGACCTTGAACCGGAAGCCTTATGATGTGGTTAAATAAAGCAGAGAAAAGGACTGGGTTAGAACAATCTTCACCCTGATAAGTAATTGCTGCGGAGGAAGCTGCGATGTGGCGTGGTTAAGCCTAACACTGTACCTCCTGAAACCAGGTTTCATCCTTCCCATTGATGCACCCTTCACACTCAGAAAATGGGGGGCTGCTGAATTAGTGGCTTTGTCTACCAAAAATAATAATGCTGCTTATTTGTGGCACTGGAAATAAGATAGTGTTATTATTCAACACAGACACTTACTACTCCTTGAGCCTTCCACAGCCTCAGTAAATGGAAGCAGCTACCACTTGCAGTGAACAGGCAGTATAAGGTTTCTAGCCACAGACTCCATGGGGAAGGACATACCTACTGCTTTTATAGGGGTGTGTGCAAAGTAATTTCATCATGTGTTGCAAAGCGAACCACTGAAATGAACCAGCTTTTGTCAAAGACTTTGCATCTGCACAGTAAGAAGCACCATCTGAGGACTCTCATGACAAGATCAGGAGCTGCATTTGCGATCAAGCTCTTGCCAGTCATCCTTGCCTGAGCTATGCTGCCAAAGATTTCTTCAAGGTCATATGCTGCCGTTTGTGAAACCAGCATTCATATTTAAATAACATCAACTTGCATGGATCTGTGACTAAGTAGCTTTATAAAAAGTTACCTATTGCCTTTTTTTTTTCCCTCTTTTTTTTTTTTTCAGTTAGGGAATTTTGCCAAAAAATTCAGGACAACATATTTAACAAATAATAACAGAAACCACACAAAATATGTATGCAGAACTATTTTCAGCTTTCCCTGTGGCTAAGTTATCTTAAGTTTTATAGGTGAGGATAGTACACTGTTAGTGAGGATGTAAGATTTATGAAAGACCATATCCTAGCAGAAGCAAGTACATCTGAACTACGCCTGGAGAGTTTAATTTGGTGCACATTTATGTTGAGAGTGCACTTACTGTGTGTGCAATATAGAGTTGAAACTCACAGGGCACTTTCACTCTTAGAATGTGTAGATGCGTCTGTAGGTGTCCCTTCAAACTGGAGCCTGATGCAATGTGCTGTTGACTTAAGATAGCAATTATGTGGGCTGTAAAAGGATCTTCTGTCACATTTATCTCTCTGTATCTGGACTCTGCAGAATTATGGATGCTAAAGCTTTTTTTTCTTGCATGCTTTTGTGGAGTTGTTTACTAGAAAGTGAAATCTTTGTACATAAATAATGTATCCATTCCTTTCTCTTCAATGACATTAATATATCCTTTGCTTAAGAGCATTAAGGCTATTGCATAGGCTGCCTAAAGCCAGAAAATCAACACTAAGGTCCTTTTGTTCTTAACTTGTTCTATTGTGCTTTTATTTGTCCTCCATAACAGTTTGATTTGAGACATGGAGCTCTAGCCTTAACTTTGAATGCCTTACACTTTCCCAGTGCAAGCCAGTCCTTGACACTTTTTAAAAAATATTGGATTCCCCATCCCTAGCCATTTGTATTTAAGGTTATTTTTAATTGAACTTAGGTCTTGTTAACGTTGGGAGACATCAGTGGAGCTGAAAACCACTCAAGAAATAGTAGCTCAACAAGTTGCTCTCCTTTGGAAAGCCCTTAAAAGTCTGTCTGGAAAAGCTCATTTTCAAAGCAAAGAAACTGACTGTTTCCTTTTCTTTGAGTTGATTTAGAATTTTCTTTTTGGGGACAGTTTTAGCAAAGGGACTTACAAACAATTGAAAAACCAGAGTCAAAACAGGGCCACTGCCACACTGATTAAAACAGAACTCATTTGATTAAACTGAGTCTCCTCCTGCAAAAGAGGAAGGACTAATGCAGGGCCTCTTTCCTCACAGTACCCTTTAATCCTCAGGGAATTACATTTTTAAATATGATGAAAAATAATGCCACTTTGTTTATTATACTCTGCTTGCCAAACTCGAGTCCTGTAGAACCCACCAAATATTAACTTTAAATTTAGTAAGCTGAGTCGCTTTCCAAATGTTGTCATACTCTCAGAGGGGAGCACAGGCTGTGAATTGTCCTGCATGGGAGATATTAGCAATCTGCTACTACAGTTTTTCAGAAGAATAACGATTCTAAGGAATATATGATGAAACTGGAGTATTATGTCACTAACTTTTGGGAAGAAAACATGTTCCCATTTCACTTGTAAAATGTTTTAAAGGAAGAGTAAGATCACTGCAGTCTTTTCTTTTTTTTCCCCCTCTTCCATTCTTATCCACATGAGAGGAACAGATATATAACACAGTAATAATTCAAGAAAGTATATCAAACAAATCAGAAATGTATAAACTTGCCCATGGAACATGTCCTTCCATTTTAATAACATGTAATATTGCAAAGTGCAGGTGAGATTATTCAGTTTTTCTCTCCCTGTTTTCTCTGCTGTGATTTACTAGTGTCCATGTTTACATCTAATTAATGAACACTCCTGCTGCTGTGGGTTATTTTAATAGTGCACATTTTGTTATTTTATCTGATGTATTTTTAAAGATTTATTATTTTAGCTCTGCTTCTGGTGACCAGGGAGAAGCATAACTCAGCACAAAGAAAGCAAAGAGAGCCAGGGGCAAGAGTAGTAACCTTAGCACAAGCTTTCTTCTTGAAAATGAGCAAAAACTCCACCTGCATAACAGTAAAAAAATCATGCTTCTAACAAATTCAGGCAAAACCTTTTCAAATTAAATGTGTCATGCCAACCTGGGTGAGAGAAGAGGTTAGATTTGAGACCTGCATTCAGAAGTTGCTTTGGTCTTTGGTTAGTTCCAGATTATGTTTTGAATATTCTGTGTGCGGCTTATGTATTTGAAAAACTGGGAAACTTTAGTACTCTTATGCACTAGCCTGAATTCAAGCATTCACTTGGTCTCCCTTCTTCAGTCTGTTCCTCTGGTCAATACAACCGACAAATGTTTTCACCTGCCATTTCTAATGAACAGTGCAAATGTGGTTTCCCCTGTCAGGATGAGAAGAGTTTCCCTCTGAGAACACAGATTTGAAACACATATTCAGTCCACAGTAGAGAGAACTATTCTCCGTTCCACAGTGCCTAAGGAAGCTGCTATGAACACAGAATCAAATGCTGTTGCTAATAAAATTTTCATGATACAGAACTTACACATTTCAGAACTTATGTGCTCTGCTCAAATGATTGCAATCGTTAGCTAAATGAGGGCTTATGTGTGTGTATATCCCTTTTTATTTTTAATGAAGACTAGTTGAAGGTGTGCTTGGGAAATCTGAGGCAAGTGACAGATTTCTTGTCTTAGTGTGTTTTGTTTAATCAAAAGATGTTTTACTGGAGTGAAAGAAACAATGTATGAGTAAAATAATAAAGGGTTCTTCCTGTCTTCTTCTATTAATGGACAAGATGATACAAGGATTCCAGGATGCACCTGTTGGAAGCAAGGTAAGCTATACTGTCTAAATTGTGCTGGTGTTTTAGAGGGACATTTATGTTGCAAAGGAGCTCTGACTAGAGATGTATGTGTAGCAACCTCCTCATACTTCTTACTATGCTCCTAGTTACTGAAAAAACAGGTTACTCGATAGTGCTGTTCAAATACAGCAGGAACTAGAATTAAATACCAATCCCTTTTGGCAGGCTACTCTGCTGTAGGGTATTTGGAGTGACAGATGACAATGACTGAAAGGCCAGCACGTGTGCCATTAACTTGCCATGGTTAAATGTAGTGAAAACCACGTGAGCATACTGCATTAGAGTAAGCACGAGGAAGCATATATTTCTTTTCCTGAAAGGATAAAAAACTCAATACTTCAATATAACTGCAGTACCCATCAGTATTTTCATGGCCCAGACTGGCCACAAGCTATGTCAAAAAAGTTATCTCTCTGGCCTTATATGGTGGCCTCACTAGTTCACTATAGCATGGGAAGGTGAAGCACAGGAGAAGCTCTGAGAGATAGACTGATTTCACATTTAATTTTGAATACAACATTTCTTTATCCTACACCAATCTTTTGTGAAACTCATTCCAAAACCACATGCAGGTATATGTAGTCCACCCAACAAGAAATTATCACCAGCTCAAATAATAATAATAAAAAAGCCATAGAAATTAAAGTTTCTCCACTCTCCAGAAAAGAAGAAAGGAAATGTTACTTCTCAGTAGGACTTTTCTCTACTTGTATCACCTTATATTTTCCACACACTGGTGGCTGGATTAGGACAAAATGCTTGTTTCTGTAGATATCTCAATAGATAGGCAATGTATGACATTGGTCTAAAGGAACTGTGAAATGGTTGTTAGAGCTACACGTTACTTTTGCAGCCATACGAGCCTCTGCTTTAAATTACTGTGTGCAATAAGGGGCAAGAAGGAGAATAATTCAGCTCTTTCAGGTGTTTTGTGCTCTTTCATTGCTGAAGAGATATATGGAAAATTGACCATTCAGTGATACAGAGAGCACTGAGAAGTTAAACTTTGGAAAAACTTACATCTTGCATATGTCTGCTTTTGTCTAATAATTGCCGAATGGTATTGTAGTCAAAAATCACTAAAGATAAAAATCTTTAGGTATGTACCTTGTCCTAATACTTTAGAGATCTATTTCAACATTTAGTGTTTGCATTCTAATTCTTGAGAAAATGTGTGCACAATGTCTTTTCATGACTTCTTTTCGTAACAAGACACACTTTGAAAATGACAGATTTGGTGTGCCTTAGCAAGTGTTTTTGGTGACAGAAGGATGAACAACAGAGAACAATAATGTCTTTGGACATTATCCAATTTCATGGAAAAATGTAAATTTTTCTGGGAAAAGATCATACTCCTGACTTGTCTTTATCTTTTGGCCCTAAACATTGACTAACTTTGGGAATAAGGCAGTTTGCTTATGCCAGTATGCGTTTTATACTGTTAGACTGCTTGCATAAGACATTGAAGAGTTTTGTTTAAGAAAAAGATTTCCTTTCGCCTTGACACAGTAAGCTTTCAGTAACCTTCTCCCACCTTTCCTCTTCTGTCTCCTGAGACAGAAAATGATTGGACAAAAAGCCAGTTACTACGGTGCTCTCTAGTTTTTGAGTCCTTTGACAATCAGGTCCAAAGTCAAACCTTTCTGTTGATTTCATAGAGATATATATCAGGGCTAATGGATGCTATACCTTATGTTGTCTATTATCCATGCAGAGGATTTTCCTACGGGTCTTTTCATTCTGGAGATTGAATGGATTGCTAACTTTACACCATCTTGCCAGCCTATCCTTTTGTTTTACTACTTTTGGTCTACTTCTGTGGAAAATCAATACTGACTTTCAGGGATCAGGTTCAAAAGCAGAACTTCCAAGCTCTGCGATCCATTTCCTCTCCATTGGCGAGACTAGCAAGCAATAGAAAAGCTAAAATGTGGGGACAGGTAGCATATTTAATGCAGATTTCAAGAGGAAGTTTAGCTCATATCTATTTGTACTTTCTGTTAAAAGACTTGGAAAACTTTTTAAGGATTGCCTACAATACTTTTTACTGGTTGTCTTGGCAAACATCAAACAAGCTTCACAGGTCTCCCAACCTTTAACTCATGTTGATCTTTGTTATCTCAATGTTATGGACAGAGTCAAGTGAGCTAAAGACCTGTTCTCATAAAGTCAGAGGCATTGTAGTGGGGAGAAGAAGCACTTGTCTCCACTGGCAAAGCAACAACTCAGTGGTGTCCAACTAAACAACCATGCGGTCACACTAGTAATAGCAATGATGATGACAATAATAATAATAGTAACAATAACATGAACTGGTATATTGTCTGGCAGCCCTGACTAAGATCAAGACCCTATTTTATTAGTCATCCATACAGTGAAATATTTTTCCTGGTGACTTTATAGTCTAACTAGGAAAGACAGATTCAGGATGTAAGATCAAGTCTGTTATCCCCCTCTGGTACCAATGGACATCTGGGATGCAAAGAGATCAAGAAAAGCATCCAAGATCACACAGGAATTCTGGGGCATTGGACTGAGAACTTCATTTGAGTCTCCTTAAGTGCAAATCATTCCTTAACTACAAGTACGCTCTGTATCCCACTGCAGAAAGTGAGATTTGTAATGCAGGCACATCTTCGCAGAGGATTTTTGTGATACAAATGGCAAGGAACTCTTCTGTGTCTCCTAGATATTAGAGAGTTTTGTTTCCATAATTGGGCCAACCCATCTCTGCAGACTTAAAAGTACAAAACAAAATTAAAAAACAAAGCTTAAGCACTGAGTTCTTGATTTGATCAATTTATCTGAAATGAGAAACAAATTCCTACATTTTCCTCATCAAAATGGATAAATGCTATTTGTACTTTGCATACTGGAGAAGGATTTTGCTTTTGGGAAACTACCTGTGTCAGTATTTGTGCATTTATAGTTACTAGCCGTGCTTTAGTACATATTTAATATCCTGACTTTTCCCCTTATGTATATAATTTTTTTCTTGAAGAAATTGCTTAAGAATTTGTATATATAAAGCAGCGTTGCATGTTCTTGGTTAATTCTGCTTGTATTTTTCATTTTGCCAATCTCTAGAAATGTTTCTCTTGCTGTCTGTACCTATGTTTTTGCTGAATAAGCACTTCAGGACAAACATGCAACACTCTCTGCCTATGACTAATAGAAAACAAAGCTTCCAAGCAATGCAGACATTGCATTGATCTGCAGTGACTGCAGGTGCAGGATTATAGTTCTCGTTTGAGTACACTGTCAGTGTTTGTTTAGGTGCAGAGATTCAATGGCTGGTGATTTTCGTATACCTAGATCTAAATCATATTTCATTCTAGCATAATGTACAAAGAGAAAGAGCAGAAAAGTTTAATGTACCACTATTCTTTGTGTGTCACTTAAGTTCTTCTGACCTGGGATTTTGTAATTTTTTTCCAAAGTCCAGGGAATTACCTCCAAAGATCATTGTAGATCAGTTTTCTTCTGGTCTGATTCAGCCCAGGAAAGATCAGATAGCCTGATGGGAGTCAGGAGCAGCTTGTTCCAAAGACAGGCTGCTTTAGAAGGTCAGGTTGGGACTCTGAGGTATGGCTGAACTCGGCCTTGAGTGAACCCTCTCTTGATTAAATCCCATATTACTTAGGAAATATTACATCCAGGTTCTCAACTAAATCTACAGTCAAAACATTGAGAAGAGACAAAGAGTGAAGGGGACTATCACTCAGCAAGGGAAATCAATAAACAGGGGAGCAAAACATTCGTTAAACTGACTTTCCACTTTTGAGGAAATTTCAAAAGACAGATACGCTTTGTGAGAGTTATTGCAATTGTATGCAATACCAGTGCACTGTAAGCTTCTATCTTCCCTTGGATGAACAAATTTATCTGTTTGATATACTCGTTAGAACTATTTTTCCAGTTAAATGAAGATTGTGAAGACATGTCTTTTAGGAAGAAGTTAATGTTCTGCATAATCACCTGTCCTCAGCCCAAGCGCATGACCTGTTGCAATTAATCAAGGACTTCTAGGTAAGTCTAATGGTGTGTGTTGTGCTGGAGGTCAGCCTGGACGAACACAATGATCCCTCCTGACCTTACAGACCGTGGACTCATTGCTGAATCAGGATGGGGCTGTTAAAACTGTTTATTCCCTGGCTCCACATAAACCTATATAGAAGTCTAATTGAATGTAATTGAAAACAAGTGAATGCTGGATGAAAGAAAAATATAACATTTACCGCTTTTCTGGATAGAGCACTGTCAGTATAATAGAAACCAACATTTCCTTTACCTCATAACAGGCAAGTAGGATTGAATCTGTGTTCTTTCATGTCATGAATAATAAAGGAGTAAAAAGGTAGAATGAGGTGTCTTTTTTATGACAGCTGTATAAGCCTGCTATGCACAGTAAAATAATACATAAATTGATAATTATACAACAGAGGCAGACGCTGAAAGTATGAGACTCCATTATTTCAGGTAGACATTGGCACCTACAGTGGTCAGCAAACACGTTGGCATTCCCACAGTACTATACATGTTAAGGAGAACCTAGGGTTAGTTTTTTCCCCAATTCTTTTAGCAGAACTGAATCTAGCATCAGAAATCTGTGACTCTTGCCTACAGAAATATGAAGTGGCAGTGCTCCATACAAACACCTTTCCTTTGAAGAGCATGCAGTTTTGAGCACCCAAGGAGTATAGTGGCATGTTGGTAGCATCCTGCATAAGGGTCATCTCCAGAGATGAACACATGCCTTTCTATTTTGTTCATTATTAAAACATCAGTACATTTCCTTTGCTTAAAAGAAAACAAACCTCTGGTTTACCTACAGGAAGCTGATTCTCAAAGACAGCTGAAATAGTGGGTGAAACGAGCAGTCGAAGAGATTTTAAGAAGTTTAAGAAAAAGATTACTTAAGAAATAATTCTAAATAATTTCCTGTGGATCTGTTTTAGTTTGTTAGGAGTTCAGCTTTTGCAGTAACTCAATTCATACATTTTCTTTAATTTTCCAAATTTCTGGAAATCACAAAACTTGTTAGCATTTTAGCGGTACCACATGGAAGAAAAGTATCTTCCTCAACTTACTGTATTTTTAATTACAGGACAGTATCTATTTTCTCCTGCACTAATAACAGATTTCCTACTTTTAAATTTTGAAATATCTGTCCTATGTAAGTATCCCATAGGAAATTAGAATTCCAATCTGTAATGCACTGTGCAGGCACTTAAGCATGAATCATTGTCCTGGAGTCTAAATAAACAAAAGACTAAATTTATGGTCTAAATTAAAGAGAAAATAAATAACATCTGACAAAGAATTGTTCCTACGTTGCAGATGGGAAATGGAGTCAATGCAAGATTAAGTGATTTGACGTCACCAGGGTCATGCAGGCAACCTGTGGCAGCTATTGGCATTGAATTGCTGCCTCCTGACTGCCAAGCTTAATGGCAAAACCATCTTTCTTTCCATGATACCTTCTCTCTTCTTAACTCTTTCACGTGTTGATCTGGTAAGTGGATGTCACAGGGTGGCAGAATGCCTGCTTTATCAAGCACATTTCATTAAGAACATGTCAAAGCTAGAGTACTTCCTGTACTTTCCCCTTCAATGAAACCTCATCTACATACCTTCCACACAGCTGTTCTAGAAGACACAGTTTAGCATCAAACACCCACCTCCTTTCTTCTCACCACCATTTTGCTAGACGCGTATGTTTTCCTTTCTATGGTAGCAGCAGTGATGTTCAGACCTTGTCCACTGCTAGGCACATGTTAGGGCTGTAATGAAGAGTTCCTCTGCACAACAGTGGGTTTTTTTGTTTGTCTTTATAAAGCATGGAGAGCAGGTCACCTTCACACCAATACTTGAATTCTACACAGAGTAGTCTTGATTTTGGTGGGGTTTTTTCAAAAGAAGCAGAAGGAAGTGGGTAATCCTTCTGGAGGCCAAAAAAGCTCGGCTGTGTTTGGTGTGTTTCAGGTAGTTACATTCTTATGAAACACAATCAGCTCCCTGTCTTAAAACAAGGCATGCCTGATGGAGTCCTACATCCCAGTCTACAAAACTCTGGGCTGTTCAATGCATTGCCAAATGAATCATGCCTGCAAGCTAATAGAAACAGTCTTTGCCACAAGCACAGTTTCTCAACACTATCCCTCCTGAGCTGCAATGTGAAAAGGTTTTACAGTGAGCTATGTCAAAGGTTTAGAAAGCAGAGCCCCGTCACTGATGGAAATATTATACTTCAGCTCTATAAGGAAGTTACAGTGATCAGAAAGAGGAACGCAATGCTAAACAATGTTATCATCAGCACACTGAAGGAATGCTTTTGCTTCCTATAATATTACAGAGCGGGGTGACCCCAGCCTGTATGCAGCAGTGCACAGCACAGAGTTGCATGAGCTAAACTTTTCTGACCTTTTGTCTGCAAAAAAATGCTGTCCTTCACTGCAGCTGAGAAACCTGGAAATTCCCTTCCCATCTGCCTAGTCTGTCTGGCAGAGTTTATGCTGCTGTGCTATGCAGGCTATTTATACTCTTATGCTATTTAATTTATACTAAAAGTGTCCAAATAAAGCCAACAAACAAGAGGGAAGAAGGTAGCTTCTTTTTTTAATGCACACCCCCTTTCTGGCTCTGTGCACGTAGCTGTACACTACGTGATCAAAGCACAGCCCATGTGGATGCATAGAGGGTGCAATAGGCATCCCCGCCCCATACTTGCTAGGCATCGGGTTCCCAGGGAGCGCTGGTATCAGTCTGGATGGTTTGATGTAATCCTACCAATGTAGCTGAAGCTATCTGGGCTCAAGGATTTATTAGTTGTAAATGTTCATTTTTGTTTTTACTGGGCTAGTGCCAGTAAATAAGTCACCAAACCCACTAGCTGAGTGTCATTTGATAGGAAAGGGCTGGGATCACAAGTAAGCCTTCTGTCTTTTAACAACAAAAAAAAAAGTGCTGAGGTAAGCAGTGTCAAACCCAGCTGCATCAACATGACGGTGGGAAGACAAATGAGAGCTTTCACTGCTGGATACAGGGGATAGAGACCCCACAGCTCTGAAAAACCGCTTCATATCCCAGAAACAGCTGTCATAACTGAAACTGCAAGGGACCGCTTTTAAACCACGAGCTTTGATAAGGAGAATTCTCTCACCAGCCCTTTCTCTAGCCGATAAACACACTTCTAGCAATACAGCCCATCTGAAAGGTGATTGGAGATTTAAATATCTTCAAAGGTTTCCAAACCCCTCTTTTTATAACCAAACTCTTATGCCAAGTTCCCAGCTGGAATTTCTGAAGTATCTATCACGATAGTATCTGGCTGCTGAGCCATATGAGCTCAACAATTACCATGTAATGTAAAACTTCTCAGATTTTTCCGATGGGAGACTGAACTTCACAAAGTTAGATCTAACGTTTACCCTGTTATTGGCAACAGTGAATCATTAAAAGAGACACAATAGAAGGGACATGGGGTCATTTTAGAATAAATATTCGGGCGATGACAGTTTTGAAATGTTCTGTCGGCCTCTCCCGGTGTGTATTCTGGGAACATGAGGTCACGCCAAGTCAAGGGTGATGAAATGCATGTGCTCGTGGTCTGACCTACTGCAAGCGGGGGGAAGGCATGAGCGACATGCAGGGGTCTGCGCTCTGCATGTGCAAGTCTGCGTGTGCATACACATGCATGCAACGTTTGTGTAGGGGAAAGAAGGAGAATGGAAAATCGTGAGGAGGGGGAGGGAGGTGTTGGTGCTGGTGGTGCAGTGAACTCCAGACAGGGACTGCTTTCTCTCCACAGGGCCCGCCAGCTCCTTGTGGCTGTTGCCTGGGCAATGGCTGGGGAATTATGAGGAATGCTTGGAAACTATATCCTCCTTTTGGGCTCATGGATGGAGCAGAAGGGGGTGGATGGCTTTTCTTTTTTTATATTCAGCAGATTAGACAGGCAGGTTGCTGTGGCGACAACACGGAGGAGGTCTACTGCACACCTGCACCGCAAACAAGGAGTTCTGCCAACACAGACTTAAGGAATCCTGAAGGCATCTTTTTTTTTCTTTTTTTCTTTTTTTCTTTTCTTTTTTTTTTTTTTCCTATAGTGAGTGCGCAAGAGGAGGGAAAAGGGGAAAAAAGAGGGGGCAAGGTGGCAAAAGAGGGAGGAGGGAGAGATGAAGAGAAAAGCCAATCAATATTCAATCAGTTTAGTGGAGCAGCAGTGCTTGCTTGTAACAGGATGTGCATAAACAACATCCGCAGGCTGTCCTTAGGAAAACCTTGAGCAAGCTGCCCTTAGGAGAGAGAAAAGAACAGCCTTATTTTGGTTTTATCTCCTGAGCTCCTGCATTTCATGATGCCTCTGGGTGAACCTAAGATAAAATAACTATGGAAATGGCAGAACCCAGGCACAGGATATGGAGGTGTGAATGGAGTGTGTAAAGCTGGAAACTGAAGTTACTCCTTTGTATCTGGCTAGGGAAGACGTATTTGTGTTTGTGTGTACACATACAGATATAAGATTTCATTTCTGAGAGTAAGAGTGTCTTTAGAAAAAGAGCTGCAAAGTGGTGTGAAAATTGACATTATATGCCTGCTCCTTAGCTAAAAGAAAGTATCCAGAAGGAGGTAGATGTGGGGGAGAGGAGTAAAGAAAAAAAAAAGAAAATCTTCATAACCAAGAGGTCCTCAAGACAAATTCTCAAGGTAGCAGTAGGCTCTATGCAGATTTACTGTCCTTGCCTCACCTCTGCTGGACACCCCCCTGTCTCTTTCAAGGCAGTCTCTTTTCTCTTCCCCTTGTCTTTTTTCTCTCATCCCTTTAGAAACCCTCTCAGTAATTTTTCACATCATCTTTTCCCAACATCTAAAATTATTGTTTGCATGCCTGCAACACTATCCAATGTACATACAAACAACAGATTAAGATAAAATAATGTGTGTAGGAACAGGTAGCTGAACGCACAGCTGAGTCCTTGTTTCTGCTTATACCAAAGTGTGGCTGTTCAGAGACTTGTTTCTCTGCTCTGACTGGGTCTCTTGTCACTGGAAGGATGAAGGCTCCAACCAGGATGTTTGATAACAGAAAAAAAAAAAGTTTTGAATTTCAAACTGATAAAGTGAACAAACACTTGGAACCTGTACTATAAACAGTGAGAGAGGAGGGAGAATTGGACATGTGAAGTGGGCAGAGACTTTAATCACTCCCTCGTTCTTGGGTGCATCAGGTGTCAGCAGTATTGCCCAGCCTGCCAGGGAAAAGAGCACTTCTCTGTTCTCATTGCTGCTCCCCATCCTATTGTTTTTTCCACACGCGGAGTTCCCGTAACTGGAGAAGGGGGCAAGAGACAGTTTTCTGCAGGTAACATTGATAATGACCTTACAATCAGAGTTCAGATGACCCAAATATAATTAAGTTTAATTGTTCTCATGACCATTTTCATCTTTGGAAAGGGTTGCACACTTCTAAGAAAGTCTCAAGAACCTCTGAGAAAGCCTCAAGTTTTTCCTGCTCAGATATCAGTCATATTGATGTAAGGTTATTCACGTTTATGCAAGGTAATGGCTTGTTCCAGTCCATATATTAGATTTTCCTTTCTTTGCCTTCGTTTTATTTTAAGACTGAGTCTAGCTTTTCTTCTGGATATACTGTGTCTATGGCCTTGTTTATAGATAAAGCACTTTGTGGATAATTTAAACTACCATAAATGTGAAATACATCTTATTGCTCATCAGTTTATTCAGATTCTGAGCTCAGAGTTTATGTCAGTTACATTTTTGGAAGAACAACTTTAAAAAGAGATAGCATATGCTCTGTTCCAGCTAACGTCAGTGCATAATGCCTCACGTCTTCAGGCAGAAACCTCGACTGACCTGGGGGGCCTCACACAGGGACATGTTTTTACTAGCTGATGGCTGTATTTTATTTTTTTTAATGTTCTCTCTTGTTCTAAGTTGAAGTGATATCCCATGCTGAACTCTACTCTACACAGACAATCCAAAGTGATGAGGGAATGAGTATATGATCCTGGGCATGATGGCAAATGGGAATTGACTGTTCAAAAGAGCAGACTTTGGCCTGCCTGGAACTAGCTAAAGTCAGTGGGAGTCTTTCCATGCATGTCAGTGGATTTCTGATCAGTCTTTATATATTCAAGGAACAAAGTGGAGTGTTTTACTCCCCTCCTTCTACAACCAAAACTTCACCTGTAAGGAGTATATGCAGGAGAAAAAACAATATGCAAACCGTGATTACATGTAATGAAGGAAATAAATTAAATTAAGATATCAAGGGCGGTGATTCTGTCCCTCTACTCCATTCTGGTGAGACCCCACTTGCAGTACTGCATCCAGCTCTGGGGACCCCAACTTAAGAAGGACATCGTTGAAGCGAGTCCAGAGGAGGGCCACGAAGATGATCAAAGGGCTGGAGCACCTCTCCTGTGAAGGCAGGCTGACACAGTTGGGCTTTTTCAGCCTGAAGAAGAGAAGGCTCTGGGGAGACCTTACAGCAGCCTTCCAGTGCCTAAAGGGGGCCTACAGGAAAGGGGGGGAGAGACTCTTTACCAGGGAGTGTAGTCACAGGACGAGGGGTAACGGTTTTAAACTGAAAGAGGGCAGACTTAGATTAGATATTATGAAGAAATTCTTTACTGTGAGGGTGGCGAGACACTGGAACAGGTTGCCCAGAGAAGCTTTGGATGCCCCATCCCTGGAATTGTTCAAGGCCAGGCTGGATGGGGCTTTGAGCAACCTGGTCTAGTGGGAGTTGTCCTTGCCAATGGCAGGGGGGTTGGAACTAGAAGATCTTTAAGGTCCCTTCTGACTCTAACCATTCTATGATTCTATGATATCAAAGCAAGGCAAATAAAGGAGAATTCTTGGAAGAATTGTCCATCTCCCTTCCTATATGCTGGCTTGTGTTTACCGTGATTACCTTACCACCATTTACAGGTTTCTGAGCCCCGTATTGCCCTGCCAAATCTACCCCAAGCAAAGCAATCAGAGAACAGTGGCTGTCCCCTTGCTGAGGGGAGATTGAGACTATTTGTAGCTGGCAGGCCTCCTGAACTTGCAGAACTGTGCCAGTGCTGGGAACATGAACTGAAAGATGCCAGGGCTTTTTGAGGTGATACTCATTGTTCAGATACAACAGAGGAAAGGAAAACCAAGATCAGTAGATACTGGGAGTATTTTCTGGTGTAAACAAAGTAGTGGTTTTCTTCTAGGATCTTATCAAAAGAGCTAAAAAATAGCAGATTCTGAGCCACATTCTGACAAGCCAATACTTTGTAAGCCTCTTTATGTTTAAGGGAGTCACTCCAAACTTATGGTAGCGCAACTAGGTGGAAATTAGTCCATGGTTATTTATCAGTAATACCTTTTGCTGGCTCTCCTTTCAAAATATTGTATTTATGGGTGTTTTTTAGCATTTCAGTGTTATTTTAGCTGTTAAGCTGCAGTAAAGATTGAGGCAAGCCATTTTAATGTGGTAGAATCGGACTTTGTTTGTATTTCCACCTCCTTATGAACCTATGTTTTTCTGTATGTCATAGAAGTCAAGCTTTCCCATAGGTCAGTTAGTGATTGTGTATAAATATATATATACACATATAAAATTATGTATATACTTATAAAAAATATTTTTTTCTCAGAAGAGAGCAAGGAAGTTCCTCCTTCAGTGGACCGTACTGAACCACAAAATACCAACTGCAAACAAAACACTAGAATTCAACTTCTCTGAAGTGCTCAGATGAAAAAGAATTTAGAAAAAATAGGATGCCGCATGTAATAAACAGAAAAAAGACAACTCATTTGCAGACAGAGATTTTGATTAAAGGAGCATTTGGTCAGTGAGCATCAGTTTGTTTTAGTTACATGAAAAAATGATGGATTGTTTGTTTATAAATGAACTGAGCTGAACTTTCAGCTGTGCTTGAAAGTTAAATTTAAAAGAAAAAGATGTGGAACGGTCCATGCCTGACACAGATACACAGCAATTCAAAAATCTGCCTAAAACACCTGTTAAAAGAAGGTTCGCCTTGGACTCTAGTAAAAAAGGTGATACATTTTTCTTTTAAAATACTGCATGAAAATGCATGATTTCAGTGTTTTGCGGCCTCTGCTACTTCCCAGAGGAGGAAAACCAAAGGGAATGCAAAATGCCTTGAGAGTCCAACCATGTGCCAAGTGAGGTTTTACAGATGCCATAGGACACTACTACATGCTGTTTAGTCTGAAAGCTTTTAAAATGCCAGATATAGACTCTGTATTTTTTTAAGGGTTACTTACAGTCATTGATCTGGTAAACTAATAACTTCCAGCCTCAGCAGGTATGTGAGCAGAGGATCTAGGAAGGAGCTATGGAAAGCTATTTGCCCCGCTTTTTGTACCTCTACGTTTATTTGTAAATAGAATGAGAGGGTGGAAATGGCCTGGTCGCTGCTTAGGTGACCCCATCTCTCTGGAAGGACAGGAGTGCACCTGGTGGATGTGCTGCACCACACTGGTAGCAGTTTGAAGGAGACCTGCTGTTCTAGTCTTCTCTCCTAGTCAGAAGCACAACTGCAAAAGTTGCTCTGAGTGACAGGGAAAAAGGGACATGAGGTAAAAATCAGGGCAGGGCTGCGTCTGGAGCCCCAGGCAGCCTGGACAGCAGTGAATTCCCTGCAGATACTGTAGGACAGGAATGTGGGTTCTCATTACATTCTCCTCATGCATGGCCATCACATCCAGTGTACAGGGTTCTTCAGAGTCTCAGAGACAAAAACCAGCACTTTACAGCTGTCTGACACCCTTCCCCCTCTTTGTCTACATGTGGAAAAGCGGAGATCTGTTTGTGTGGCTCACCTCAGACCAAGTTGTTCTGGAGTTGTAAATTACTTCGAAGCTCATCAAGATGAAGGACTATGTAAATGCAGGGCAGTTATCAATGTAGGCTGAATGCACAGGCAAATGCAATACTATAAATATGTTTAGAATGAAATCAACATGTCCTTGCTTGCAAATTTGGAATGTGATTAATCCACTTTGCAAGTATTAGTGACATATCTATTGCCGAACTAGCTGAGCAATTTAGTACCCATGTAAGGTACCCAGCTAGATCCCTGGAACAGCATCTCACTATTGTGTATTCTCATGAGCCTTCTTAAAAGCACCAGTTTAAAAACAAACATTGCGGAAAGAATCATGTTTCATTTTTAAGCCAGTTCTGAAGTGTAATTGCTCTGGGCTGAAATGTGCCAGCTGTTTAGCAGTGCCCAGTTAACCCTGCCTTCCATTTTGGGTGGAGTGAATAACACAACATATAGATTCAAACCGCAATAGGATTTTAGGTGAAATATTTATGTTGGAATTTGATCAAGAAATCAGAAATGAACCCTGATTCTATTGATTTTCACTGAAATGTAGGTATTCCTTCATGGTTAAGTAACTTCACTGAGGATCTAAAAAATGATACATATTCTGTCTTGGTTAAGTCTTTGCTTCCTTGTGAAAATGTTGTTTTCTGAACGGGGTTTTATTTTACAAGATATGGTAGTGTTACAAACCTGGTTTTAGGCCTTACTAATCTCTCAACTTGGTGATGCTTTTCTGAGAGATCATTTGAGCCTTCATCGTCCCTTCCCAATAGTCTTGGTTTTTATCTGCATGAAAGCATCTGATTTTGAGCAAACAGTGACAAAGTAAGATTAATTCTATACATGCCAGTTCCTTTAAATTGCACACTGCCTTTCAGATGTAAAGTGTTATTAACTAGTCATGCTAACTGTTACTACAGATTCCCTCTCTTCCAAAACATTTTGGGAGCTCAGTGTTACTCTGGAAGCTGCTCTGGCTCAAGCTCCTCTGTCTTTTTCTTCAGCCAAATGAGACGCTTGAGGATTAAAGACTCAACATGTCTTCCAAAGTTTTCATTGCATTCAAACCCATGGTGATGAATTTGATTTGTTTTTTGTATGTTAACTGAAGTGGATAAACTGAAGGCCTTGGGTAACTGACTCACCAAATGCAGTAATGCCCCGAGTAACAAAAAATATAAGATTGTTTTTTGGAAAGACTTCTAAGGCTTTCAAAACTTTTGAAAATAATTTGTACCTATAGAATTATAAGAATAATTTGTACAGATGCATGCTTAGCAGTATGCACATGTCTGATTTTTGTTTTCTTGTTGAATAGTTCTACATGTCCCATCCATACGACATGAGACAAAACCCTGAACAATGGATAGTAACATTCCATTGCAATGTCATTTTTCTGTGGATTATGTCTGTGTGGTCTCTCTCATTTATTAATAAATTTGTATTTCTTGAAGTTTTTCCATCGTTTATCCTATCATACGTACTGGAGCCTAACTGACTGCTTTCTCATTTTTGACTTTTCAAGTCTAGAGGATTTTACTAGGAAAATTCTGCTTAGTTTCATCAAGGTTAACTAACATTAACAAAAATTAAGTATTCTGTCTGCAGAAGAGGTTTTGACCTTCAGCTGTACTTCAGGTTTATTGCAGTAAAAGCATCTAACTTACTCATTAGGTAGAAAAGGCCATATTTTCAGGCATAGAGATTTTATAGCTATTTTAGACTGGGATTTGGGATGTGGTTGATTGTGCACACAGCCTGAGAGGCCGCTTTCAATTTATGATGCTTTATTTTAAATTAAAAAAAAAGAGAAAAAAGAAGAGGTGTAGCCAAACTGCTGTAGTCTGTTAACATGACAACATGAACAGTGTGGGCCTGCAAGCGTGTCCTGCATTGTTACTGAAAGGGATGTTAGTATTATAATTGCTACTAGAGAGCATGATTTCTCAACCTCATCAGAAGTACTGCCGATAGATTAGAGTTCAGCAGTGGTCTTTATGGACCAATGGTCCATTGTTGCACTGCGAGATCAGAAGTAGTTAGGGGCATAAATCCTGCTAAGGGTTTGGGCAGAAGAGATCAAAATAGTGTGAGTCTAGGGAATGTGGTCCACATGGGGTTTGCAGAAGTTCTTTTCCAGTCATCTGTTCGCAGTTGTTCAGAAGCCTGTAATTTCCATTCAATATTTGAAGCTGTTCCGAGCTAGGATGGAGACATTTCATAATAAAGTCAGTCAATTTTTCAGGTTTTCTGTGATGGCTCTGAGTTTGCAATGGCTTTCGTGCTTCGAGAAACTCTACTTGGGATTTACCTGGGATACCCAACATGTGACTAAGTGCTTCTGGTACAAAGTCAAACTTCAGCCAAACCTATATTTTGTTATGAAATCTATTCCTCCTTTTCAGAAACAGCAAGAGAATTATGAACTTTCCAAAACCAGGACTATGCCATAACTATCACTTGAACTCTTCTGGGGCAGCTACAGCTCTGAAACACATGTAAGTGAAAATGGTGCTACAGCACTTCTGCTCCATCTCACGTAGTTAAAGGATCACTTGATCTTTGCCAGCATTTGCAGTTAGCTATGTTTTCCACTTCCTTTTTTCCAGTCATCTTGTAATCTTAGGGTTAATGGACCATGGATTTGGGTTCAAATTCAAAGCTCCAAGCAGAAATGTGATTTATGATCTCATCCTATTCCTCTCCTCTTGTGACTCAAACGTTTAGCCAAAAATCAGGTTATTGGAGGTTGTTCCATGGTATGGAGCCAAATATCTTTCTTATTTACAAAGAAAATGATAGAAATTCTGTTTTTTCCTCAATATGGAGAAATCAAGCAGAAGATAGCTGTTTATTCACAACTTCAAACCTTTATCACCTCATACTAAAAGCTGTTTGAACTCGTTCTTATTTCTATTCTCTGTGGGTCAGGCTTCATGCGTCCCTTCTTTTGCAAGCTTCTCTATTTTCTTTCTTCTTTTGCTCTGAGGTAATTGATCCTTCAGAGAATGAAATCACCAAATCACTTCTGTGCTATTGCTCCGGGCAGCAGAGAGTGCCTGCATTCACGCAAGGGCCATGTTTGTTTCAGCTGTAACTGTACTTACCAGAGCTAAATGCAGGCTTCTTTGCTTGCAAGCTGGCTGTTATCTTCATGTACATTCATCCTGATAGTGTAACCCACACCCTGTCATTAACTTCTAGCTGGATGACCGATGTTTAGATAAAACAGAGGGAAAATCTTGTAACCTTCTACAGTGGGCATATGAACATTAGCATCCAGCGTTAAAACATAGAAAGACATGTGTGTTAAGTTTTTCCAGCACATTGGGGTTTGGGCATCAGACTTTGAGTCACAGTTCCTCAAACACAAATGTGGCTAATTAGGTATTAGGATGCAGTTGTTTTCCTTTTCCGTTGACTAACAATGTGTCTGTTCTTCACCCGCATTGTACTGATTGCATCTAAGCTTTTTTGTCATTTCATAAAGAAATATTAATCCAGCAAAGTGCATGGAATAGGCTACTGCCACATTGGCTCTGCCCATCTGAGCTTTTTATTCCTCCACCCTCAACACTACTTTGATCCCTCATGGCTTTATTGTAACTCTCCTGCAACATCCCTTTTCTTTACTCCAAAAGTCAGGGTACAGTGCTCTTGCGAACTCCTTTGCAGAAGCACTCGCTTCAACCATTGGTGAAAGTCAATACAAATCTTTCAATAAATGGGAATAGGCTCCGTCCTTATTGAAAGAGAACATGCAGTCAACAGGTCCATAATGCTTCTAGTTCCTGCCCCATGCCAAAATGCTGCTGCACGAAAACTATTTTTTAACCTATGCATATTAAGCGCACTAGGGCAATTCTTTCCCACCCAGAACGATCTGTAGAAAGAGTTTGGAATACAGGGAAAGGCTTCAGTAGTTCAGACTGTGAAAATCATATTCCTTATCTGCCCAGATGGCCTAGAAAGAACCTTCAGACAGCACACATTAAAGATAAGTTTTAGATTTCCAAGGAAAATATAGTGTGGAATTCTTCACATCTGTGGCACTTTCCCACTCTCTGCTGAAGTGATGCAGTGAATTGAAAAATGTCTTGTTCAGGCCAATTTTTTATCCTACCACACATAGTATTCTGGAGTCAGTCTAATGAATCGAATGTTGTTAATAGCTCTAAGTTTACACTGAGGCACTGGAGATCAGACTGAACAGTGATCTCTAAGGTAGCATGGGAACGGCCTGCTTGTGTTGAATACTGAGTTACTTTCACCCTCTTTGTCTTCTTCTTCTTCTATACTTCTTCTTCAGGGGTAGTATTCTGGACTTGGGAAAACAGAAGAGGAAAAATATGAAAGCAACAAAGTAACTCCAAGATCTCAGAAGCTTAGCTGTCCCACCATCTGTTTAAAAGGACAAAACATTAAAACAGAACAAAACTTGTGGTTCAACAGCTATGTCTCCAAAGAAAAAAGACTGCTATAGTTGAAATCCTATGCAACACCCTTTGGATCAAAATATTACAACAACAACGAATAGAAGTGACCACATTTAATAGACACTCAAACAGCTAGGCTGTGACTCAGATTTTTTACTGTTGTCTGGAAGTGAAACCTGAGAGCAGAGAAGAGAGAGAGGAAGAAACCTTGTGTTAAGCTGGCATGCACCAGTGAATAAATGGCTGGCATTTCCAAAGCTGCATTGCAGGGGAGCTTTTAACAGTTTGCCACTGCCAGCTGATGTCTCTCTAAGCATCACTGCCAAAAAGCCAAAACTGGAAGCAGGTGCAGGGGCATAGGAACTGAATGTGGAAAGGGAGAAAAAAAGAGAAAGAACAGAACTTCTGTTGTTAAAATTCTGTTGCTTTCATGAAAACCTAAACAAAGCTTTACTTTAAACTTGAATAATAATTTTTAGTGTGATAGAGTCCTGGCTATCCAGTTTGAAAATCCTCTTACGTTTATGCACTGAGCTAAAAGATTTTTGTTGGGGTNTGGATTGACTGAGAGAATGCTGTGTACTGATTACAGCAGCTTTCCTTTGGAGACCGAGAGCATCTGCTTCTTAATGCCCGTTGTTCCACCCACCAAGCAAACTGCTTTTTACACACTCCCACCCCCATTACTCCAGGGCCTGGGAACAGAGCTGTTTCCCCAGCTCAAGTCTCTGTCTTCACTGTGCCATGTCACCAGTTCAAGACCTTAGTACACTGCTGTCTGATAAGATGCATAGCAGGAAACATTAGGTGCCAAGAATTTACATTCTTAAGTACACTAAAGCAATGTGCCACTCATGATTCTGTGACATGTCTTCTGTTTCTTATAAAATTCAGGGAAAGACAGGTAGAGGCCAGACCGTAAGGTAATGGTAAGTCCTGCAAGAAACACTGTGAGAGGTCTTGGTTACCTTTGGGAAACCTCAAAGAAGAAACAAATTCCCTAATCATAAGGAAAAAAAGGCCAAAAGAAAAAAAGAAAACTTCTTTTTATAATGGTAAAACCCCCAAAACATTGAAATGCGCATAGCAGAAGGTGGGAAGCTTTTCTTCAATTCTTTGCTAAGAACTTTGACTTTTAATCACTTAGTAGTTATTGTTCCCACAGATTAGAGAAAAGATGTGCCACCTTCTAGTCACAGCCCTGAATTTGGGCTTCCTTATTGTTCTCTACACTTTAAAAAATTCCGACTATTCTTAGGTAAAAGATTTTCCTTTCTGTTTTGCTTTTCCTATAAAGAAAAGGCAATAGCTAAAGCTGCACTGGGTAGAGTTAAAAAAAAAAAATCAACATGCATGAGCTCTTCTCCGCACTTTGTGTTTTAGAAATCATTCCCTTCCTACCTTCTAAATACTATGATTTTAAACCACAAGCTGTTTTTTAAAGCAGATTGTATTTTTTTTGTTGCTGTTTCTCCTCTTCTATCTCTCAAGAGAGATTGTTGAAACTAATTTGTTCAGTGTCTAACTGTTTTGCAGTATCACAGTCTTGACGTCTTGTTTTTCCAGTTTTATACAGACTGTTTTTTCTGAAGGAAAATCATTTCACTTTTTCAGTTTATACTGTGTATTAAACCACTTTTTGCATTTACAGTCACAGTGGATTTTCTTCTTTTTAACTTTTCCTTAATATCCAACTACTTCTTACTCTCCCTCTTTTAAAAATGTCCAGGAAATTAAGCACTTAGATATAGACACGTCTATATTTCCATGCATCACTCATTTTTTCTTTGTGATGGCATGTTCTTTGGAAGGCTCCAAGGGACTGCTTTAAAATAATATTTTTCCTCTGGGTCAACAGAAAACATTCAGTGTGCCTCAGGATAAAAGGTGTTCAGAACGCAGCATCGTGCAAAAGAGAATTTACAAATCAACAGGGAACTTGGCCTGAGCGTTGCTCAGTAAATGTGAGTAGCTCTTCAATTAATGAAATTGATGTAGCTATTGTAGGATTTTCAAATTACCTACCCTAGTCTTTTAAGAGGTTTCCTCCAACTCTTACAACCTGTGGAGAGATAGTCTTTATTCTGATGAAAGCTGAGTTTCTCAAAAGAACAACTCCAGTAGGTAGAGTTTGGTAGAAAGGCACCAAAATATTTGGATAAGAATAGAATGGAAGTAAGTCTGTGATCTTTTCAAACGGTGAGAATAAATGTAAGTAAATATATTCTGTTCTCTGTGAGACACCATTACATGTGAGGGAGCACACATGTGCTAGAGCATCGAGGTGTTCTTAACACACAGGACATATTCAAGCCCTATTGCCTTGTTTTAGACATGAATGAGTAGTTTTGACAGATCAACAGTTCTCATTAGGAACCAAACTGAAGCTGGTTCCCAACAGAAGTCCCATTTCTTTTCATGTGGAACATAGCCCAGGCTGAAGCATAAGTGCAGAGTTTTTGAGCGAGCTTCCAGGAAGTGCCTTGCATGAAGCTGTGCAGAGTCCATGAGAACTGGACGGAACACCAAAAGCAATAATATGCATTCATGGTCTGTTCTCATGGGAAGTGCTACATGCTGGTAGTCTCTGTGTAGACGATGGATATGAGACCCAGAAGAATCAAGCCAGAGTCATCTCTTCCTGCTCTTCATTTTAATCCTTGAATTGACAACTTCCTAAATATTTTTAGGAGCATTTAAATTGATTGGAAGAGAAGCTATATTTCAAAGGATTAACATGGCAAAAGTAACTGTACCTTGAAGCACTTAATCGCTGCTAAACACTGCCATAACTTCTCTGATTTTATTTCTGCAGCACTCAGGAGAGCATTTGAAACTGCAGGAACTTTGCAGTTTTTGTGCATGATTAAAGTTTAAAATAAAGAGTGTTCTAAGATAAATATATATATTTGTGTGTATAGATAGATAGCTACACACACAAAGATATGCCCGCACTCTAACAAAAGCACAATAGTTCATTTATAAAGTCATGAAAATGCTAATGGCGTATGTTTTCTACAAACTGAACTAGCTTATATTTGTATATATTAAAAAAAATACAGCTAAAGCCTATTAAATGAAACCATAGATTAAGTGAATTTATGTCATCAGTCTTTGAATTTTGTACATTTTGAACACTATCCAAAAATTATAATCCAGTGCTTGAAATATTCCATCAGTGGAGAAGGAGAAATGATCTCCCCATTACAAACTTATAGCCTCAAACATTCACATCCTGCTGTAAATATATCACATACTATATCATGTTGCTTATGGAAAATGACTTTTTTTTCCTTTTAATTTTCTAATCTTTCTTCTGAAGATTAGTGTTTGTCAAAGTCAAGGCTCTAACTGTTCCCTTCCATTTTACTCTACAGGAAATAATGTTGTCTCTGATCTAAAATAAATCATCTTATATTTCCATATTCAGCATGATTTGTATATACAAATAATGAAATTCAATGCACCTTGAGGATCATGTGACTATATGTATACCTTTGGTTGCTTAGTCTCTGAACTACACTATTTTTGTTTAATGTGCTGCTACCCTTCATGATCTCTACATTTATAATGTGATGTTTGGATGGGCTTTAAGTGTTGTGTGTCTAAAAACATAATAATATAAAAGAAAATATATAGCTGAAGGTCAGGTTAACTTGAATATACCAATAACAAGACTAAATAACTCAGCATAAGGAAAAATCACTCTTGCTAGAAATGATTATGTTTGCTGCTGTATATATTGTACTGGCACAGTGCCAGCAATACTCTGGAAACACTCAGTGCCTTCCAGGATGGGTTCCTCAAGTATTTGGGGCCCAATTTCTACAATAAATCACAATATTTGGTCATTATTAATTTCTGGCATGTTTTGAGTATATGAAATCAAAGCCTTAATTTAAGCTTTTTTTGTTTTATATTCTGGTAATTTGCAACAAGACTGTTCCTCTACACCAAAAAAAATGATTCTACTTCCACTAACAAAGCACTTGTTTCATTTCCCTTTTCAACACTTTTTCCAGGAATTGTCTTTTTTATTGTGATTTCTTCATTGAGGAAATAAGTATTGCCATCTAAGTAGCTTCCCAACTATTTTTTCACTATTGAGCATGGCATGAGAGAAGAGATTCAGAATGACTGTCCTCATTAGTATACTTCTACTGTAAAGTGCATTTCCTTACACTTGTGACCTGTCAAAAATGTCATTCTAATTCTGTACATTTTGAGCACCATCATGTCTCTGATTCATTAGTTTTATACTCAGTTACTGTTATTCATGTTACTTTTACAGTATTAAAACTTAGTATTTGTTTCTTGGAGCCCATGAAATTTCATCAGCACCTGGTAATTGTCACGTTTCACATAGTCATGAGAAGCGAAATGGAGGAGTGTGTCCCATATAAGCAAATAGGAAGTCTGGCAGCAAAATGAAAGAACACAAGCAGGACACAAAAATTGCAAACCCAGAATCTCTGCAATCCAAGATACATAGAATGTGAATTGTGGTTTCGACTGGGGGGAAGCCAAAACGAAGTAAATAATACTACTCCGGATTTTTATATTAGTGAAAGTGGCAACTGAAATGAAAAGTTTTCATAATTCTTCACTGTGCATAAATAAAAGCTGAAAGGTAATGTGCATCAGTGCTGCATACATTTGCCTTGGTATTTGGAAGTGATTCTGTTTTCAGGGTGGGATTTGGCAATTTTTCCTACAGGTGTTGCAGCCAAGAGAATGGAATGTAGGTGTCTAAAGAAAAAAGTTTGTCTTTGTTCAAACACACAAACCTTCTCTGTTATAGACTCATGAAGAATGGCTCAAGCAGCCCATAATTGTGCTCAAGTTGGTTGCTGGACCTCTATCTCAAAGTAAATTCTATCATTTGAAACACATTTTTTTACCATGGATACTGCTCTCTCTTCATGTTCTGTTTCCCCTTCACCTGCTCCCTTTCTTCACTACCCACATGCACCCAAATTTGCTCACTTCTTGCTAACACAACAGTGTGTTTCAGCTTTTTGTACTGCTTCTTTTTCCAAAACTTCAAACTGAATATCACTGAAATGCTTAAGACATAGAAAAAACCTCTTTTCAGCTATGATATGAACATATTTTTTCTGTCTGCTTTCTGAGTAGAGTGGAAAACCCCACCCTCACCCCTCCACCCCCTCCCCCATAAAAAGCTTCTACATACAGAAGACTCAAAATATCATGCCCAACTGTAAAAATAACTGGAAGGTTATTGGTAGGTAATATACTATAGTAGAGAAAAGGACACATTACAGAGTGAAGATGGCTTCTGTAGAGAGCTTCTGAAAATGAAGGTACTGTCTAACGCCCTCTTGCTGGTAACAGAGACTTAAAAGTATTTGTAAGCTTTGTGCACAACCACTTTACAGATGGAAATACTTTTTTCCTGGCTGTAATGGAAAAAATAGCTGATATATATATAGTATTGCCTTACATATTAATGCTAAGGCTTTAGATATATTATTTTGATGGATTTTCACAGCAAAAAATGCCTAGGCCCTAACTTCTGGCGCACAAATTTTTTTTTAAATGGAAATGAGTACTCACCAGGACTGCCTTGAAATGGAGGCTAGCTGGGGTCTCAACCTCACTAGAAACAAAGTTCAGCCAAAGGCAAACACAAAGAAATTACGCACCTTTATTACTTGTCAGCAATAATCGCTTCCTGATGAAAGTGATCAACCGCCAGCAATGATGAATTATTTCACAGGGAGTTTGGCAAAGACTACTTTTGCCTACTGAAGAAAGAGGCAAATGACAAGTTTGTTTCCTAGCATTGCTGGGGATCTCTTTCTGAACTTTACTGGGGTTCCTTAATGTTTCTGTGGTCACCCTGACTTGTCAAAGCACCATTTAATGTGGACTGTGCAATTTACACTGAAGTCAATTGGAAATGAGGCCGCTCAGCAGTTGCAAATCTGCTTCATAGTTCTCATGACCTGTAGGTCAAACAACTGTCATTAGCTGGATTAAAATTGGCATAGAATAAAATATGGATACATTTATAGTGAGATTTTTAAAGCTGCAAGAGGTTTTAAACACTGGCTTCCACAATAGTTAGTATGTCGACTGCCTGGATCCCTTTTGTCGTTCACTAGAAAGCTCCTGCTTAATTCTTCTAATCAGTAGATGTAATTTGAACAGTTGTTTCTCAGGTTTTTCAAATTACTTTGAAAGTTTTTGGGTGAATATAGAATATTACTGTGTGCTTTTTTGCTCAGTGTTAATTATAATTTATAAATTATAGTTGAGTCAGAAACCACGACTTTAGGTATGATTCCAGTGTACGCCCAGAGTCTGGGAGGTGTTCAGTTTTGGTTTCTTTTATTCTTTAAATGAATAATGATAATATTCCTACAAAGCACATTTCATCAGTAAATCAAATGCTTTTATAAAGGAGTATTATCTTAATTTTATGGATGGGAAAATAAGAAACAGGGATACAATAGCAGGTCTGAGGTCGGTGAGACACTTGAGACACTCAGTGTAAGTTCTGTGACAACAGCTCTGATCACCTGAGTATCAGAAGGAACCACATATCGTTACTGTTAAGTAAAACTCCTCGAGTTCAGCCATTTGGTTTGGATAAACCCCTCAAACTTTGAAGAATAATCTGAATAAGCCTAATCTTTTGGTGTTAAAACACTGAAGAAACTGCCTGTCATCTGAGGGAAAGCGGACCATTGAGTCCGTTGAGTGAGGCAAAACAAATGCATTGTAAAATTAATGTGTTTAATCAGGCTTTGCTTGATACATATTCTGCATATTGAAATTTTGCCTAAAATAAACATTTTCCTGAGGCAAGGTTATCTCCAGTTCTACTGGTGTGTTTCTAACCAGAATATTTTGAATTTTCTCCAACAGTCCTCCAAATTTTCCTGACCACTCTAACTTTGTCATTGGAATGAAGGCAAACAAGCATTTTTTTCCTTTAGAAAACACTTCTCTTGAGGCATCCAACAATACTATTCTATGTATTGCTCAGTTTTCTAAGAAATGCTTTTTTGTAAATGAGCTTGCACAGAATTTCACCTACCTTTGGGTTGTATAGTAGATGGTAATTCAAAATAGTAATGGTTTCAAATCAGCTCCCATGCTAAATATTTTAGGGATTGAAATGAAACTCTCTTTAACTGAAGAGGAGTTATTTTTGTGTGGATCCAGTAATTCTTAAATGAAAACAGGAAATGACACAGATAATTTACCTTACGTGCCATACCTGCAAGACCACAGACTTGTGCTAGTAGTAAGTTGATAGAACGATAATGCCTTTAATGTTTATTCAAGAATTCCATACCAAACAGGCATTTTTTATTCCAGTGTCTCTAAAATGTCTGTTCAGGTAGGGCTTTTGATGGGTGATGAAAATGAGAGACAGACCTCTATTTAAGATGCGAATACGTGCTACAAAGAAAGACTTTTTTAAAAAAAATATTTTTTTTAATAAGGACTTGTAGAGTGTTGATTTTTTTAACAGGTTCAGCATCATAAATCACTGGAACTCCTTTATTTTCAAAAATATAAACCATAAGTATGAGTGAAATTATGGCCATAAAGGGCAATTTTAGCTTGAACCACAGGTTCATTTTCGAAACAAATCTGATGGTCATTTGCAAGTGTTTAAAGACAGAATGTGAACAAAAACACACTGAAAAATACTCCTACTCACTCCACATGTTTATCCTCTGTGTGAAAGGTTTGTGTTTGTTGGCAAAAGTAAGGATTTTCAAAATCGTGACTGCTAGACTCAGTTCATCTTGTAAATACTCATGTTTGGTTGTTCCAATGAATTCATTCATTCAGAAAAAATTATCATATTCAGACTGGTCAAGCAATGTGAGACTTCATAGAGGTTTTACCTTCTTGTATCAAGTATGAGTTTGGTCCAGAGTATGAAATCGTCAGCAATTTATGCACGAGGTATTTTGTGCAGATAGAGATAGATTTAATCTGTCTTCTTGATACCAATACAGAATCATAGAATCATAGAATAACCTAGGTTGGAAGACACCTTTGAGATCACAAAGTCCAACCATAAACACAACACTGCCATAACCACCACTAAACGATGTCCCTTGGGACGACGTCTACCTGTCTTTTAAATACCTCCAGGGATGGTGGTCCACCACTTCCCTGGGCAGCCTGTTCCAATGTTTGATGACCCTTTCAGTAAAGAAATTTTTCCTAATATCCAAACTAAGCTTCCCCTGGCACAGCTTGAGGCTATTTCCTCTTGTCCTATCACTTGTTGCTTGGCAGAAGAGACCGACCCCCACCTCACTGCAACCTCCTCCTCCGCTAGTTGTAGAGAGCAATAAGGTCTCCCCTCAGCCTCCTCCTCTCCAGGCTAAACAATCCCAGTTCCAGATATAATCAGTTCAAACTCAGAGCAATTAAGAAGCAATTCTGCTCAGAAAACTAATGGCAAGACAAGGACTTATGTCTTAAATGTGTGCTGAGTTTTCAAGGAAAAAAAATGATAAAAACTGAAACAACAACAATGCCAATTGTCTCCCTAAACTTAAACAGTAATTTGAGAAATAAGCTGGTTGGTTTCTTACCTGTCATTGCTACTAATGGTCTGCAAAACAAATTCTGTTATCATTTCTGTCTTTGAACGTGCTTCCATGGGAAATTTGCAGTGACATGTACCTACTTTCTTAACACATGCGACTTTTTCAAGTCCTGTGTCCCTGTTCTAGATGTGCATGGTTAGTTTTGACAAGTCAACAGATCTCATCAGGAGTCAAAGAGAAGTTGTTCCATGTCTGTTCATGTGCAACACAGGCCAGGCTGAAACATAAGCGCAGCAAGGAGTACTCTGCTCCTGTCCTTGAGCAAGCTTCCAGGAAGTACCCTAGTCGAAGTTGTCCAGACACTGTGAGAAGTGGATGGAGCACCAAAAGTAATGATATGCATTCATGGTCTGTTCTGAGGTATGGTGGGAAGTAGGGCAATAGGGAAGACAGCAGTGCTACAGGCACTAGAGGCTGGTACCCTCTGTGCTGAGCATGGATATGAGATCCAGAGGATATATTTTTCTGTTCTTCAGAAGGGAAAAAATGAGAATCCTGCTCAAAGCCTCTTAAGTTTCAAAATTCTGCATGGCTGGTGGAAGACAAAAACCATAGAAACATTGTTTGTTGTCACTAATGTATGTACTTATGAACCTGAATCTACCAAAGGAACACAATTATTGAAGAAAAAAGTGCAGTTTTCGTAATTATTTTTCATAGTAGTAGTATTATACTGCAATTAGATTTTTTTTTCTCATTAAAACCAGCTAAAATGGCCAATATGTATTTTAATAGTAGTATAAATAATAAAATAAATTTGGAATAAAACATCCACTGGTGTCAAAACATATCAATGGGCTTTCTAAAATAAGTTGCCAATGAAAATAATGCAGTATTTTCATTGGCATACTAACAGCTCCTTATATGTCATTATAAGCCTAATTTTCTTTGCTAAAATTTTGCATAATTAGAATACACATTGCAGTCTAAGATGAAACCAAGATTGTACTTTGTAGTTTAACTGCAGATGGATTTCAGTCAAAAGTTTGGATAAAGTCCCAACCTTTTTCAAAGCTTAGGGGTGTTTGGATCTGGTATTGCAGCAGTATTGTACTTCAGTGCAGTCAACGGAGACATTCTTGTAGGGTTACACAGGAGTTGGATCAAGCTCTCAGAATGTAATGTAAATGGACAGTACCATAAATTTCTTTATTATGAGAGCATGAACTGTAAGATTTTGTAAGGAAAAAATTCTTAGCATTGATACTTAGATTGAAGTGTAATCATATTTCCATATGAAGAGTTCTCTTTATAATTGTTACTATCAAGTCAACCAGAAACTAGCAATCATCAAAAAAATGGAAGAATTTAGACTTGCTGTGCTTTATATACCAGCTGAGGAGAAAATAAAAATATGAAAAAAAAAAGTTAATTTGCATGGTCATTAGATTAATTTATTCTTTGCAATAAATACATCAATCACTTAACTTCAGCTATAAAGGGGTTGGCTGCTCTTTGTTAAGATCCTGTAACAATTCTTACTTCTTAATGAAGCTTTTTTCTTGCCAGAGGGAAAAAATAGTGGTACCATATCCAAAACCTGTCCAGAATAAAATGTTTTTGGCTTTTCTGTAGGTAAGAAAACTGTCCAAATTAATTTCAATCACATTTTATTCAACAGAAACCGAACAGCACACAAGTCTCTGAAGATAAATTCTATTTGACCACAATGTAAATAGTAGTGAGACTAGAGCCCAGTTATTAAGCTCTCTCACCCAGGATTTCATAATAGAAAAAATAGAGTAATTTCTGTGTATGTGTGTATAGTATGGGAATATTAACCAGCTGAACATAACTAGGTAGCTAGTAATGACATAAGCTGGGTCAGGTTTTCATCTGAAGTTTCCGCAGACATACATGACAGCCAAAGATCTGTACTGTTATTTTCCTACCTATTTTGTATGTCACAGACAGTTGGCTGTCCTTTTTCTCTGCACTCTGGTGTTTATACAGCAAACTACACCAGCTATGTGTATATCACACGGAAGTTTCCTTCTAGGTGACTGTAGTACATCTTGCAGCTCTGGGCATGCCACTAAGGAAGCATCATACAGAATTGGTGCTAGTAGTTTTGAAAAGAAAATTACTTCCAGAGAGGATACATTAGTAACACAAACTGAGGATGTGCTGCAGGAAATACATAACTTCCTGGGAATAGGTGAACAAATCCCTCTCATGTCATCTAAAGACTTACCTCATTGAAGTGGTGAGTATCAGGAAGGATGACCATTAAATTATTATTTGGTTGAACATTAATGCTACCTGGAAAAAACACTGAAACATGTTGAGATACACCTATCCAGTTATAAATACACACAGGTTTGTGTTAATACTCAACTCAAATATTCTGCATTTTCATTCTTTTTAAACTACTCTAGAAATTTTCTGTTTCTTCCTTTTACAGGGCCTTTAAATTTGGAAAGCTGAGAGAGAACAGTTCTGTAAATGTCTTCTACTTAGGGTTCATAAAACTGGTTCAGTCTGTAGAAATGGTGGGCCAAGGCAATGAAGTGCTAAATTCAGACAGTACACACATGCTGTGCAAAGGCTATGCTGCACTGTGGTCATCGGGCAATATCAAATACGGATAAAAACTATACAGTGACTCTTTTGTGGAGGGAGAGAAAAGGTATATGAGCTCTGTGATGTCAATGATAGTCCACAAAGATACTGGGTAGAGAGAAATACACATCTACATCACTTTAAGTTTAAAAATATCTCTCATTCCTTGAAGAAGTCAGAAACTGAAGTGCTCGAAGACTGCAAATCTCTCATACATTCAAAGACTGGGTGTAGCAGGGGTACTACAATGCCAGAACACTGTCATGTCTTTTATGGAGCTCAGTTTTTATGGAGCGCTTAGAATGAAATGGCACTTCACTCTCTAAGGTCTTTCAGCTCTGTCTTTCTTAATGAGAAGACTGACATTTGAAGTTGTGATTTTGTGATAAGTTATCCTTGGGAAGAGGACAAAACCCACTAGCTTATTTAATAAACTGTATTGAGGGGACAATCGTCTAATTTCAGTTGCTCTTTCCACTGAACAAGTTTTAAATCCAAAGCTCAGAAGACCAAGAAGTCCTTCTGAGTCAGGAAACAGCAAGACTAGGGCGGCACCATAAGGGAAGATGAACTGGAAGCTGGGGGTGACAACATATTGGTATAAGTATCCCAACTAGCAGTCAGTGATACGGTTGTGTTTCTAGAGCCAAGACAGCCTGAAGACGACAGGATAGGTACACAGGAGTCTCTTACTGTCCACATCTTATGGTTTACCTTAAGATGAACGTCTCCACAGCTCCCATCCATAGCAATGAACATGGCTGAGGTGTGTTGGGACTGAGTAGGCATCTGGACATTCCAGACAAACTCAGAGACCACAAAACTATGGCCAGAGTGGACAGTGCAGCCGCTCCGAGAAGATGATGACAAGGAGTATTGTGGGACAGGGTGCTGGTGCAGATGCCTCCTGACGGAACTCCCTTTGCAGTGGTCTTGGTGTGGAGGTTGTTCAAGCTGGTGGCCTTTCTGACCACAGCAAAAGCATGATTCTTCCCCCAACCTTTTTCCTCACTACTGGGATGTGGAATGAGGTTGAGTGGTGCCAACCTACATGGGCTTCTTCTCTGTGGGTGGTAAGCAGAGGAAAATGTGGCTGAGGTCCACCAAGGGCTCTGGTATTCTCTCTTCCTTGACGTCTGGCACCTCTTCAAAGTGACTATCAGGTTCAAGAGCTGTCCCAGGCTCTACATGGTTCCACCCTGGTGATCTCATCATTGAGGGCCTCAGTCAGTGCTAACCTATGGTGGGCTACAAGAACTTCCTTCTAGCCAGTTCCCACAGCCAGCTTCATGAACTGAATGGTGGCAGACTGGCTGCTCTGCTGGAGCTCGAGCAAGGGAGCCATGGCTGTGGAATTGCTGTTTCCAACGTGCTGGTCCAGAGCAGTGAACTGGGAGCCCAGGGCCTAGGGCAAGGGACATTGCCCTCTAGCTGAGAGGACACCATCACCAGGAGCGAGACCATCCTGCAGGTCCAGGAAATTACTGCCAAGCATGTAGGCCAGACATTACACAGCATTGATGACTAGACTCACCTGAGTAATCAAAACCTGTACCCTTCACCTGATTATCATTAAAGTGTTTGGGGAACTGGGGGGCAGGGGTTGCCCTGGGTGCAGTGCATTATGGAAGTCCACACAGCTGTGACCTACCACTGCATCCTGGCCCCATTTTGGGCAAAGCCACACGGCAGATGAGCTCCATGGGAGACCCAGCCCTTGACACAGCCATGGGGCCCATCTGCCGCCTGCAGCTCAGGTCCCATCAGGTTTTGGCCTGAGACCATCAGCAGGAGATGGGGAGGGCCCTGACCAAACCCCAGCAGCTCCAGGCCCAGGGTGGCAGTCATATTGACTTATATGGTTGAAATCCAACAGACATTGAGGAAAGGACACCCACAGATAAATTCCTGTTTGTTTGCATGAGTGGATTATTCCAGCAAGTTTTCCATGTTTCCCCATTGTCCTCAGGCAATGAGATTTTTTTTTTGTTTGGATAATATTACTGCATGTGTAGTGGTGGTGAAATCACTTTTTTCTTACATTAAAAAACCCCAAAATTCCCAAAAGCCATTGGAGTGTTGTTAGATTGATCCAAGACTGTGCTGCCAGACTTCAGTCAATAAAAAAAAAAAAAAGGGAAATACAGAGAACAGAGCCACCATTCATATTTATGTAATGAATATCCAGCTGTTAATAGATAGTCAGAAGTTCAGGTGCAATGAAAGGTGAGATATTAGCAATAAAATGCTTGCTGCCCTAGAGGAGTTACATCCCCAGCAAACTCCATTGTCGCTGTGGGAAGCAAACTCTTGTTTATTTGCACAGATGGTTTATCCAAACCTGCAGCCCTCTTGATATCTCTCGTCACAATAGCATTCTAGGAGCATGGTCTACCTGAAAGGAGGTATGCCTTTCTCCCAGTGCGGGGGGTTCCCATTTGGGAAAGTGGCGTCAACGGGGACACAACTCCCTGAAAGCCCATGTTGACCCTTAATCCTTTGTCAGCACCATTGTGAGGCCTCAAACACGGAGCAGTGTCTGGCCTCTGCACAGGCAAATTCTGTGTCTTCTTTAATGAAACTGCGTCAGATCACTGATACTCCGTTTACAAATCCAGGCACAAATTTAATTTATGTCTGAATGATTTCTGATCTTTTAATTAGTTTTTTAAAGGTGTTTCAATCACCTTCAATACTAGCTGTATACACCTTTGCATTACTGTCTCAGGCAGGCTGAAGAAGCTGAAGGGAAAAACGGCAATAATTTTTACTATAGCTCTGTTACCTTCACCCTCAACCTTGGCACCTCAGTATCCTGTCTGCATTATGTTAAAAGCAAGTCATTGACTTGAATGTAAAAACCCTAGATTTATGTGCTCTGCAATTTCTTAAATTTCATACACTGGACCACTTAAAAACTTAAAAGAATCAGATTTTATATAGCAACTGTCAACATAAGGGGACAGTTCTCTGATTTATATCTAGAAATAAAGGCTAAAGTTTCAGGGTTGCTAAACGGCTCACTTGAAAAACACGGTAACTACAGGAGGGAAAGAAATGGAAGAAGTCCTCTGTGTTTACAGTCATTCCCTAATGGAACAATTCTGTACTGTTTACTGTTAACCCCTTCCATAGGCTACCCTGCTTATAGAAAAGGAGGACTATTTGTTCCTAAGGACATAGTGATTGTGAATTACTCACTCAGTGTCAAGATCTAGCCTCACTGAGAAAAATGGTGTTAAAAAAAATAATCTTAGGAGATGCCAGTTGTTAAATACCTTGTCTCCTCTGTGATTGCTTCTGTAATTCTGTAGCAGTCCTTATGTCTTGATGGGGCTGTGAAGCTATTGCTTTTGAAGTTAGCTAATAAATCACGAAAAATATGAACTTAATCCCAATTGAAATGATTGCCTAAAGCTAAATTACATAGTGAAGTTATATAGTCTTGAGCCAGCTCTGTCTGAAAGGGCTGGGGTAGTTGAAGACTTATCTTCTACTTACCTTCCCACCAGAGGCAAGATAGACACACATAATGCTTGACACGATGCTCCTGGCTGTTAAGAAAAGAGTCCACTAGGCAAACATTGTTCTAGATGCCTGGATGGGAGATAGCCATTATACAAGTTCAGGGAAAAGCTCTGATTAAAAAAAAAGTCCCCACAATACAGCAGAAGCAGCAAAGGTATACAGCTACAGTAGCAATAGCTGCGATGCAGCTGGCAAATGAAAAGTCATTTCCAGCCAAAACACAAATGAAGAATTGTTCCAAAACCACAACTGGAATAGAAAAAAAATCATAGGTGCTAGACTGGAAGAGGTGTTGTGGAAAAGAATAAAGAAAACTTCTGTCAGTTTCAGGATGGCCCAAGATTTTGCATTAATCTAGCCTATGGTGCCCTTCATGAAGAAACTCCTCAGCTCTTACTGCCCAAATAGGTAAACTAGCAGCTTGCAACTACTTCAGAAATAAAAATACCTGTCTTTCTGAGTTGCCATCACCCTAGTTCAGCGTTATTAGTATGTTATCCCTCTCTCTCCCATGCCACGTGGCTGCAGCTCTGTAGAGAGGGCAGAGCTGCATACTTCTCAGTGGAATCTGTTCTGTCGCTTTCTGCCTGCTTTGTGTTTTCTGCGCTTCACTCACACTTACTGATTACATGTCTGTAAGGACTTTCTCTGTCTCTGGCTATCCATACTTCTTTTTCTTATTGTCAGACTCTGTAAGTCTTTGAAGATGTGGTTAGTGTTGCAAATACGCCAGTCTTTGATGACAATCACAGTGTTCTTCTTTTGAAACATATTCTGCCCTGAAGCAAATGCTGGTTTCCCACATGTTTGCTCAACAAAGAAAAACAGCTTTTGGCACGTTTTCCCCTGACCCCACCTTCCCTTTCTATGCCCTAAACAAAATGGTGCCCTAATTTAAACAGTATGTTTATTTACCTATGAAAACGGAGTTCTACGTTGGGGAAATGGGAATTGGATGCAAGTACAGCTTCATGGCAAATATGTAGCTTTTTTGAAAAGTAATGAAATGCAGGGCAGAAGAAGAGAAAAAAAATGAAGCTATGCAAAGATGCCTCCTCCAGGAGACACAGAGATGGCAAGATCTCTGAGGTACATCATGGAAGATAAAGGATGAGATACACAACTGCCTCATGGAGAAAAGCTGAAAAGACATTCTGCTTCTGTGGCTTTTCTATTTTCAGAGTGTTCATAGATAACACCTAGATTGTTATTCTCCAAGATATGTACTGTATCTCTTCTGTTAAGCAAGTAGGATATCTAATGCACCCAGACAGACAAGGACAAAAAACAATAGTTGTGAATTTTGCCATTTTGGCTATTTGGTTCCCTGGCATATCTAATATAACTAATCTTTCATGTCAACTTCCTTCCACCTTAAAAAGTTAGAAACTGGAATGAGTCTTTACAGAATTAAGCATGGCCCCAGTCAGTTTAAGACCGGTGTGCAGCGTCCTTTGACACACAGGGACTCATCTGCAGTTGTTTCACATTTTCTGCATGCAGACTCTGTAGTCAAAGCCATTGTAAATACTGAAGGTATAGTGATAGCCCTTTTGACACAGCCTGTAAAATCCAAACAGGGACATCCTCCAGGCACCAGACTAACCCTAGCCTAGCTCCTGCCAGATCAGTAACAGTTAGGTGGATGACAGACGTTTCAATTCCTATTCCTGTGGTACCAGAGCAAGTGAACTCCAGATGTTAACTCCTTCATGATAGGACAGATCTAGTACTGACTCTTAGCTTCACATCCAAAATCCCCTCTTATCTGTTCATATGGTCTCAAACTTAACCATGAATCTAATAAACCCACACCTGAGCTGCACCTGTTTCTAGCCTCTCTCTGTTAACTGCCATCCTCCATCTGATCCAGTTCCTGTTGCTATTCTAAGCTTGGTGGTCCAGCCTGGATCCAGCTAAAAATTTATGCTCAGCTGAAACCTTACTCTGGGTTCAAATCATCAGCTTTGGCTGGAGATCCCTTTTGCTGTTAGTACTTAATATGTGAACTGTAAATTAAGCTGCAGGCTTTTTTTTTTTTAAACTGCAGACCTGCTGTCATGTACCCATCTGGTTCCATTCCTCATCCATAGCACAATTTAAAGAAGGTGTAGTGTATGGTGCTTAAAAAAATCTGGTAGATATAATCTTCTCTTGGTGATGTACTTTAAAATGTTCTCAGCTAAGGGAAGTACTCTGTAGGAAACCAGCTCAGGAATATGGAGCAGACTGGAATATCTATTTTGTATTCCACCAGTTTCTTACATGGACTATTACATTGGACTAACTATTTCACTGTTAATGAAGGACATATCATGTTTATTGTGAAATAATAGTTTATATGCTTCGTGTTTGGTCTCATTTAATATATCACCCCAACACTTGTATGCATAGAGATGCATCTTGTGACTCCACAGTAGTGTGGCTGATATGCTGTCTGCTCTTTTATGTTCAGGTCCAAATCTGCAATTTCCCCAAAGTGATCTGACCTCTTTATAAAAGTGCATTGAGATGCACTTATGGATATTTAGGATTCCTCATTGTACCTTTTTGTTGTTGCAGTGATTAAGTTGGTGTGGGAGCAGGTGACTGGAAATCAAATCACCTTAAACCAGTAGGATGTATTTCTTAAAACAAGAATTTTATGTGAACTCATCTGAACTTTTATTTGCCGTGCAGTCTTGCACTCATAGAGTTTCACTCTTATCTAATTATTCAAACAGATCTGTAAAATTAGTTTCACATTTTGCTTCTTAAATTATTAGCAGTTACTACTTGCAAGCCACTACTGTGGAATAATTTCAGCAATTAAGGCTACCAGTGCTAATTATTCTATTACTAGGCTCCTAAGTTTCCTACTCCCTATTTGGTCAACATTTATAAAGCTCAAGGATTTTTGCAGGTTTCTATGAGAAATAGCATATTAATAACATGGTATAAAATACCTTTTCATTGAAACCCATTGTGAAGTAGAGAAAAGGTGATTAAAGATGATTTCACAACTGTTTATATAGGAAGTTTTACAAGTATGACTTAACAGCGTGACTCTCACCTTCAGTAAACTGTAACCTGCTACTCCTTGCAATTCCAGGAGCTGCTGTTGTTGTGGAATCCTATGCAAAAACTAAAAGCTGTAGGACATTTTCCAAAGCACAAGCTGTACGCCTCACTCCATGTGTACGTGTGTGGGAGCACACATATACATGCATATAGATATGTAGATACAGATATATAGATACACATATGTAGGTATGTAATCTGTATGTATATCTTCAAAAGTTTGCTTGATTCTTTCTTGGCAGCTCATTTTCAGGTTGCAAGTGTTGTCTTGGATGGAAACCCTGAAGTCCTGGGGGAAGGTAAGCCCATGGAAGAAAGCCAGCAGCCTTTGATTCTGGACACCAAGGGCTTGTGCATTCATATTCTGTAGGAAGGTGAGCTCTTCTCAGCTGAAGAGTCTGCAAAGACTTTACTCCCCTATAAACCCTTAGAAGTATTGTGGTGACTATTGTAATACAGAGAATAATTTAGCCAGGGCTTAGAAAGCATTGTCCACAAAGTTTTTCAACATGATTACAGAGTTTACAAGACTGGATGATGTTTATGATGCTTAATAAAATATCCCGTCTAAATAAAGCTGTTAGAATGTGGCCTTAAGAAGGTATCGGTATGTCCAATTTGTGGTTACAGTTTGTACTAATGCAATAGAATGTGCTTTTTGTATTAATTTTGATGAAGAATTCTTTGGCAAAATGTTAGAATAAAATTTGTGCATATTGGAGTTCTGTCAGTTATTTCAACAGGAACAAATATCGGTGTGTCGGTAGCTGGTAATTTTTCCATGTTAATATATGCACCATTTTAGACTTACAAAATGACATGCTATTTTAATAACTCAGTCAACAATATCTTTGAAATATGGCCATTAAAAAAGAACAAACTAACTCCCTTACGTCTTTCCCAGAAACTAAATTTATCTCTTGATTCCCTCACCATTTTCCAGACTTCAAATCCCACTAGAACTGGTTTGGAAGTTATCCACCATCACGCAGCTGTGCTGTTTAGGAGGTGGACGTGATTTCCCACATCTCCCTTTGTCAAGTAACTGACCAGCCCATCCAACTCTTCTTTCTCATTAGGTGTATTTGAGTTATTTCAGGAACAATCACCATCCTGTGTTTGCAGTTTCATTCAGACAGGTGCATACTTGTGGAAAATTTTTTCGTTTTGCTGAATTGGCTCTTCTTATAAAAAATTATTTTGCCTAAAAATTAGGAGAATTATTCCTGTCTCAGAAATATTTGCATTTGGAGAAATGGCAATTTCTATTTGAAAATTCTATTGTAACCAGACTCAAGTGTTAGTGCTAGTAGCACTTAATTATAGCCAGAATATCTCTGACTATATTTGTGGGTTTGATTTATTATGTCCTAAGCCATGCTACCAGGAGTTTTACACTAGAAACCTGTGCAGGGAAGGGTGATAATATAATTTTTGTCTCTGCATATCGCAAATAGCTTATATTTTTAAAAGAAGCCCTAACGGGTAATTCAATAGAAAACCTCGCAGTGGCTGTGTAGATAAGACAGTGAAAGGGCCAAGGGAAAAGAAAAAAAACCAAGACAAACCAGCATGTGTCCAGAATGCCAAATTGCCAGTGAACTTACTGCAGCATCTTAGGGCCGAAGGGACTTGGAAAAATGCTGATCATAAAGAATACTTTATCAAATGAAAGAGGAATATTTGGTCATATGCTGAGTGGATTAAGACCTGTTCCTGAAGCATAATTGTATGAAGGAAAGATGTCCAGAGTTCTCGGAGCACTGATTCAAGCTCAAAATAGACAGCAGACTGGTTTTTAATGCCTGCATGGCCTGCATGCCCCCTAAATGGAATGCAACAGTGTCATACTTGGTTCTCAACATGGTCATTGTTTTCTCCTTACAGATCTTCTGTGATGTATTACTTAATCCTGGTCAGGGCTTCCTTGATGCCACATCAGATAGTACATGTGCCAAAGAACTCATGTTCTGCTTTGTCAGGTCATATTCATTTCTAAATCAGTATTGTTGTTTGATTAAGCAAAATTGCTTACTCTACGAAACTGTTGAAATATTTATTTACTTGCTATACAGCTGCCAGAGTCATCTGGTATTGCTGCTTGTCAGCAAATTAAAACCTGGTTGTATGTTTGGGATGTCTCTTCATCTCAGGAATGCCACAGAATATCTATTTACATGACAGATTATGCAGCTTCAGAGGAATTTCCCTCCAGTTGTGGTCTATGCGCTTTTATGGGGAGATCATTCTCCTTAATTTTGCTTTTAGAAAGATTTAAAAATAACAGTAAAATAAAATTGTTTCTTTCTCAAACTGAACAAAGAATTTTACTAAAATGATAAAGCAATATAATTTCTAAAACTTGTCTCTGCTTAATCCCCCCTCTGTCACTTCCTGATTGATTCCCTGTTGCTTTTTAGCAACTAACACACACTTCCTTGCATTTTTCCATCTTCACCTCTTTCTGTCTCTCACGATAATATTTTTAATCAGATTTTCTATTCAGAACACTCCTTGCCGTGTGCTAAAACTGTAAAACCATGTTTAAAATGTCAAGAACTTTCTTAAAGGGATTGATTTCCATCTCAAAGGCACTGGGATGACTAGTATTGCTAGCAGAATCACATAAGCATTGTATTTTCTCCCGGGCCTGGGTGGGGTGGTAGGTATTAACCTTGTGAGTGAGAAAAAGGGATCAAAACAACAGTGGGAGCTTGTCCTTTCTGGGGTTACCTAGCAGCATGAGTGTTGACATTTTATGGTGGAGTGAAGTGAAACCACTTTATCTTGTCTGATGGGACGCAGTACGGGAAGTAAATGTGTTAGGTAGGAATGCTTGTTCATAAGCAGACCAGTTGCCAGCCAGCTAGCTTGTATTTGGGGAAAGAAAAGAACAGGAACTGCCTACTTGCTGTAGAAAAATGATAGCGCCCCATCTGCTCCCACTTCCCATCACCTTCCCCACTTAGGAGGGAGAGACCTGTGAGAGTTGGTTCTGCCTTGGGGGAAGAAAACTGCGATACAGTCTCTCATGTTTTGGTGAGGCAGTGAACCCAAACCTGTCAGTTTGTGACAGTGTACCCAAACCGTATGTCAGTAACTCTTCCCTTTCTGCCACACCAGGAGACAACAAATCCTTCTCTCAGAAGAGGCAAAGAACAAAGCTTTGGCTAGGACATTGTTAGGATTGATCCAAACTCCAGGGAGATGCGGTGAAGCTTTGGAACAGAGATTGGAAGAAGAATGATAGTTTCTAGCATTTAGGCACAGCAAAAGACAGCCCAAATTCTCCTTTCTTCAGGTCCTATCTACCCTTCTTACCTAATTGGAAGAACAACAAGATTCAGTCTTCTGGGATGTCCTCCCACAGGATCTTAAGATGTTCTTTGTCAGTCTGCTGATTTCAGGGTTTTCTTTTTGCCAAGAACTAAGGGACAGACATCTGTTATTGGACACATTTTGTGGTTCTACTAAACAGCTATTTCAGTGATGGTTATTGGCTCAATAGCTCTAGAAATGCTAAAGCTGGAAATTCAAGTATAGGAATGCAAAAGAACTATGTTCCTGCCAGCTGGAGGAGGAGACGTGGGGAAAGGTCATCAAGAAGGGCTGGTTTATCAAAGCAAATCCAGAGTTTGGTTAAAAGGAAAGGTAGAGAGAGAGGGAAAGGGACTGGAAAATGTTGTCTGCTGGCTGGAAGGAGATAGAGCAGAATGAGCAGGAGAACAGGAAGAGAGGAGGGACTTTGAAAGAAATGGCTGAAGACATTCAGCCAGCAGAAAAAGTGCTAAGAGAGATGTATTGTATGTGAGGAAATGGCCAGGGTTGGAAAAAGTCAAGAGTCAAGCGAGCAACAAAGGTAGTGTCAGATTTGTGAGAAGGAAGGAGAAGAAAAGCATTAATATAGAGGACTTTGAAAGCGGGAAATTTGTGACAGCGGTAGGAAGCGGAAGTGAAGAGAAATGTTAGAAATGAGCGTGAGAAGAGGAAGGAAAAAAACCCCTATAATTTACACTGCCTTTCATTTCTCAGTAGTTACAGTGGGGTGATACTAATTTGGAGCCCTTTCCATTTAGAATGGTGTATGTCAATGAAGGATAAATTAAACATCTGATATCTGAAAATCTTGCTAGTGTTGAATTAGAAAGTTAAATACATCTTGTGCAACCTCCATGGGGTTTCACTTGCAATACCACACCAATTACACAGATCTTTCTATTCATAAAACACACTTGTGTAAGCATTACCATTCACAAATGACCCATTCTTGGAAGATGACAAAGAATTCATTGTATAGTGCTTTATAAAACAATTATAACAGGTGAAAAACTTCTGCATTCCTTTTTCATTATGTCTTAGGCACTTCTGGGAACAAGAAAGGTACTGAGTTGCTTACATACCTAACCAGTGCCATGCAATTTTGAGCTTGACAAGCTAGTTAGACCTCAGCTAAGCTGAGGGAGAATAAAGTCCTCATTGTTAAGCCAGAAGGAAAAACTTGCAGCTGCTGTACGTGTAGGTAAATACAAGGAAAATAGAGATGATTATATGCGCCGTGAAAACTGCTAGTTTATGCATCCTACCGTTTCTGGTCACATCAAACTGCACAGGGCGTGAAGAAGTGCAGATTTCAATTTAGGTAATGTATATGCAGTTGGAGTAGAGCAGGGGACCATGACCGTGACAATCTATCTCCTGCAGATTAATGTCTGGTGCAGGCAGGTATGTCATAAACTATGGCTTAATATGGAGAACCTCTCAGTGTTTCCCTCATTTTCACTAATGCATTGTGTGTGCATCTAAGAGATTCACAGTAGATGTAGGGCTATTGCTTTTAAATGTTGCCTCTGACCCAGATAATGTCAAAATGTCTGAATGCAGGGTATGCTCTTTTTAAAAAGAGCATCTCTAATGTAATGCAAATGCACATTGTGGGGAAATTCCAGCTGAGAAAATGAGGCCTTATATTTCTAAAACCATATACATGTCAATAGCCCATTATTCTCCAGTTTTAAATGTAATTGCAGCACAGCTTGGAACGAATTCCTGAAATAATAAAATACACTGAGTAGCAGTTACTGAGTCTTCCAGTTATTTTATGCTCCCCCCTGCCCTGCAAAAAGAAAAAAAAAAAAAATAAAGAAAAGAAAAAAAAGGAAAAGTGAAGTAAAAAAAGTGGAGGAGAGAGTGGAGTGAGGAAGGGAGGCAGAAGATAAAAGTGAAAGTCATAACCTTTTCTTTAACGTGTTATTGGAACACTCTGTGCAAAAATATGCTGGGCTCCTAAAAGGCATTACAACATCAACGCATCTGAAGCTTTTGTATAAATGTATCTCAGTCCAATTTTGTATGACAAATTATTTCCAGGCAATTAAGAATATTTATAATCGTTTTCTTTGGTTGGAACTTTCTTCTATTTCCAAATTTCTTTTAAGCTAATGTTTCCTATAAAGCCTGAACAGCCGTCATTTTGAAAGAATTCTATCTTAATCATGTGAATGGCTGCTTGCAACCATCTTTTTCTGATAAATTTAGCATGTGCATAGTACAGCCTTTATCTCCAGTATTGGTGCATTTTGAGGTATCATTATTTCATTGTGGAGTTTCCCCTCTGCTCCCCAGTCTTTCTTGGAAGAACTCCAAGAAACAGTTTCTATGATTAAAAACAATATAGATGAATATTGCGGTGGTGCTGAGCTGCAGTATTTCTTTCCTTTCCTTGCTCTCTTTACTTCTCTCCCAGCTTTCCCCTCTAAGCATGAAACCCTATACTTCTCGGTAAATGAAATGGTTCAATTGCCTAGTCATATTTCTAGGATGGAGAACATACACATGGAGTTTCTGAAAAAAAACAGTAAGCTAGCAACTGCTTAAGCTAAATGATTATTACGCAGTGAATCCATGATAAATAGTTCTTCTGAATACTGAATGTGAGCTATAAATGTGTGAGCAGTGCAAATGTTTTGTGAAGACTCAGAAATGTGAATTTAGTTTATCAGTGGAGGTGGTTTTGTGTAAACGAGCAATCACAGTAAGAACCAACCTTCCTTCTCAGTTTCACACAAAGCAAAAAGTAGCTGCTGATACCATTCAGTATGCTTTATTTCTCTTTTGGTCTTTTTTTTTCCCTTCACTTAAGGGAATCTGGGATCTTTCTATCTGACTTATGGAGGTGCTGTTAATTATTTAAACCTTTCATCTTTCTTTAATTTATGCCATAGTGTAAGCATAAATTCCACTTTTTATCTGTTTCTCATCAAGCTGCATTGCTGTCATTGTTTGTAAGCCTGAGGATAGACAAAACTGTAAAATTAACTGTGCTTCAGTCTTTGAAAGAAAAAAAATACAGATAAAACCAGTCTCCTCAGGACTTGGTGCCTCTGGTAGTTGATTAGTCCCTGCAGTAGGGAAAATTAAATTTTGTGGTTGAGACCCAGCATGCTTGGATGGTTTAATAATGCTGTGGCCATCATCCAATGGCTGACAACCAAGAACTGAGGTACTTTCTGTTCTTTACTCCCTCATGCAACACCTGAAAATCCTGGGGCGAATCAAACAGCAAATTAAAGCTCAAAAAAACCCCCTCACCTGCAAAGTATGTATATGGAACTCATTTTAATGCTTTCAAGCTGAAGTCATTGGGACAGGAGCCCAAAAAAGAGTGACAAAGGTATCTTGCTAAGTTCTTAAAGCACCTTTTCCAATTTGTTGTAGCTCCAACTGCGTTTGCTGTTTTAAGGTATTTCTGTTTCCAGTGCATGTTATCAGTCAGTCAAAGACAAGTAGCTACTAAAAGCAATCAAGTCACATGAAGCATTTCAAAAAGCCAAACCAGTGATTATGACTAAAGGTACAAATAAAGGCTGTGGCTTCTCAAAAGTAGTTGTGTGAGGAATTTCCTCCCGATTGCTAAGCCCAGACTAGCGCCTGGTGTGCACTCTGTGCTGCATCTTGGTTCATAACTGGCCAGGGTGGTGGTTTGCACAATGCACACCTCGCTTATGCATGGGACTGTCCCGGAGGATGACTCTGGTGGCCGCGTCTGCCAAGGGAAAAATGGCTTTGTTACCTGGCAAATGAAAATCAGCTGTAATGGTGTTGGCTCTGTTATTCTGAAGACAAAAAGCAGGAAGTGTTCAGTGAAGTGTGAGGTTGGATTTGGATTATGCTATGTAGAGAAAATTCTCAAAACAAAAAAATAATATAAAATTGCATTTTTGTGGCCTCTATAACATTTTTGCTACATTGTTTTTAATAAAAAACACAGGAAATTTGGATGGAAGGAAGACAGCCATTTTATACTTCAGTGATGAGAAGATGGTGGATATTTTTCTTCCTAAGGCAAATACCTCTAGATTCACAGTTTTGGCAAGTTCTGGTTGGAATTTTGCCACTTTTCCCCTTTAATCCTACGTTCGCTGCAGAGAAAGGTGACGTTTTCTTTTGGATCAGATATATTCTCAGAATAATCTTGAAGGAACAGCTGTCAGCTTTGTTCTGTTCTGGTTTGGACTGAGGCTTCAGTCGCAGAGAGCAATTTCTTTTTTTGTCATTCAGTGCAGTCATATCAGAAAGCTGCAGTACATGAGTTGACTTACATACTCTTGCCGTTTCTTGTTAGTGTTTTGCTTGAAGCAGGATGGGGTGGAGGAGAGAAACAAGGCCATGTACTTTAGTGGTAGCACTTACAGTCAGATCTTCAATAATAACCTTTAAAATTTTTTCCCTGCCTTTAAATTCTTTTTATTGGGAGTGCTTGGGGAAAAAACCGCTAAACAGTCAAAATGTTCTGCTTGCTGGTCTGTTTGTGCCATCACATCTAACAGTTTTGCAACTAGTGATCAGTTTCAGAAAATTTGACGAAGAGGAGTATCAAGGATATTAAGCCTTCATCAACTTTTATTGAAAATAGACAACTGAATGGGGAATATAGAATTAAAATCATATATCTGAAGGGTAAGCATTTGCAACTCAGTCCCCTTTCTGTACTGAAAGGCTGCCCCATCAACAATTTTGACTGGCCAAGTGAAGTGAGAGATTACTTTGAATGCACTATGCCAAGTGTTAAGTCTGGCTAACCAACCTGGAAAGAGACACAGAACAGAGCTGAGAAAAAGGTGTATGTGGAACAAAACAAAAGCGAAGTGTACTGAGAGACTTGTATTGTCAATTCAAAATACAAACTTACAGAAGGGAGCTGAGATTTTGTTAAGATGCTCTTTGAAGGCATTTATGCATTGTACAACTGGACAGCCCTGCATTAGAAAGCAACTGAAACCTGAACTCAGGTTTTACCTTCCAAAAGCTTTCTGCTTCATATCTTCAAGGAGCTGAATACATGGGCTGGTGCTCAGCAGGTCTCTAGGTTTAAAATATTTAAAATCCCAGTCTGAAAATTAACTTTGTAGTTTAATACTAATTCTTATTTACCTACATAGGTATTTATGTCACCCCTTCCTTATGGCCAGCCCTTTTCTGGAGCCAATATTCTCACAATTTTTTATTTTAGATGGGGATATAATGCTAGCCTCAATTTACACGTGGTGCCTCAAGAACAGGACAGTGTAAGTCCTGTGATGTTCTCAAGGTTGTACAAGGCACACATGACACAGTTTAAAATGTTTGCCCTGAATGCAAGTCAACAACTTAATGTGATGTGCCACTTTTTCTGGGCCAGCCAGGCTATCCCTCGTGGTGAATTCTGCACCTCAAGAGTCTGGTAGAGTGATTAGAAACAAAGGACTCCCACAGGAAAGCAGAAGACATCAGCTCCCAAGGGAGTCAGTGCATAAAGCAGTGTTTCCTCCTGATGTACATCTAGACAAAAGTACAAATTTTGAAAACCGCATAGTCTTTTTTGCCCCATTTTTATCATGTTAAAGTGGTGGGGGTTTTTAGTTTAATCCCCTTATTGATTTCTATAAGCAAGCAGCAAGATTTCAATATTCTGTTCTGACATGTTTTCCCAGTTTAGACAATGTTCTTGTATTTTTACCCAGCCGTCTTTTCCTTTTTTAGTTTTTACCCTAATGGCAGTCCTGATTTCTCTGCCATTCAGAATGGTTGATGTTGTATATACTCTCAAGGGCATTTGCTAGTGCAGTCATTCCTCGAACTCTCACACCTATTGGTAATGCTGTTTTCACAAGGGTGATTTGCATTCAGTCTAGAATGAAGTCCAGTACGTGCCCACAACATAAAATGTGCTTGTTATGAATGAAGTATATGCAGAGCCTCTTAAGAATTCACCCGACATAATTAGATACACCCTGGTTCATCTAAATGTTATCCAAAGGCTAAATATCTGAAGCTTTAATTGAAAAAGCTCATTAACTTTAAATACAGCTAAAGTTGTTGAAAAAATCTCAGTGGAAATAGTAGATTCTCCATGAAGACCAAAAATAAAAGCATTTTAGTCTGAAGCTATTAATCATAAAGTTGACTTGCATATTTGTGCTACTTTTGAAGTAAGTCTGAGTGCTTAATTAAAAAAAAAAAAAAAAAGAAAGGAAACTTGTGCACGCATGCAAACTAAATTTTGCTATTTTGTTGCATGTTCAGTGGATCTCAAGTACTTAAAGGAACCCAAAATAAAAAGAACTGCTTGATGTAGGAACACAGTAAACAGGTCTACAATCAGACTGAAACAAACTTGATGACTACGTGTGATACTTGTCCACAATGTATTAAACCAATAACAGTTCTTATTGAATGTCACATTAGCAAATAAGCCGCCATCAGAAGAACGTTCCAATGTGTATATATGAAATTTTTATCACAGCCAATAGAATTTAGTACCAAGAGGTAAGCAACCCTTAATAAAATAAGTAGTCTAGTGTGCAATGATGCAACCAGAGAAAGCCTGTACAACAGGGATTGTGTCAACAGTAAGCCCCTACCTGAAACAGAAGTCACGGAAGAACACCAGTCAAAGGTGATGTATTATATGAGTTGACAAACTTGCATAATCCTTACATGTGTTACAGAGTGACCAGGATTAGCTGAAACTATCACTTCACTTTCAGAAATATTAGTGGGTAAAAAAGTCAGCCTGATTCCTGCAAAAGGATTTGGTGTGATGTTGATGCAATTGACATGGAACAGTTGTGTGTTACTTGTGAAATACAAGCAGAAATACAGCTTTCACAGCTTCTTCTTTTTCTCCTTCTCTTATGAACTAAAGCAGAAATGAAAATCAACTCGTGCTGTTACAGAAGTGATTGGGAAAGTGGCACCGAGGCAGATTCAACACCACAGCTCTTTTTTTTTTGTTATTCAGATGCACATGCATTAGTCTGGAAGCACACACCAGGAAAATTAAAGAATTAATGTTAGGCAATATTGGTAAAGTGTAAATGTGCATTACAGTGTCTGGCAAATCTGGCTGGGAATTTCACAAGGATTTTAAAAGGCACTTAGTATCTGAGCAGTATTCTTGTACCAGTTTTTGTGTGCCAAACCCCTGAACTATGACAGTGCTCAGAATTAATTTAAAAATTACTCTAGCTCAATCTAAATAATCAAGAGTCATTACTTTAAAATGTTTTCTGTGGGAAAACAGTTAGTATAGGACCAGGTTTCAAACCACAATTGCCCTTCCTAAAAGGAACAACCCTTGCCATTAAAAAAAAAAATCCCAACCCAACCTCCCTTTTCCCTCCTTTTCCCAAAGAATCTTCTATTAGAAATACATTTCTGAGATAGATCTCTGAGAGACTATACGTAGTAGGTTGCTGTAATACACTGTACAAACATTAATTGGTAAAAAAAGACATTGAAGATAATTGTTTTCAGGAATTTCAGTTTTAAAACCATGGAAATGTAGTGAAATTATAAGAATTAATAATACTAGAACAATCTTTCATTTGCTGGTTTTTATGTAGTATTAAAACCCCAGAAGTAAAATGAATAGCCATATTTTGAATTTTGCTAAAATTCATTTTCAGACCTTCTAAATGAAAAGAGAAAGCATGACTTAAATATAAATGCTTTTATATAAACTAATAAAAATATAGACATGTACAAAGTATTATTTAAACAAATATAAACCACTACATAAATGTGCTATTTGTTTTTTAGATAATTAGGCTATTCTTATTATTTTTAGTGATAGAGGAGCTTGACTTATATGTCCTGAGGCTGTCAGTCCTGCTATTTTCCTTCATGTTGCTAATTTTCACACATTCAAGCTCTCAAGAAAATACTGTACCTTTATAAGGACAGTTATTCATAATTCATGGGTTATAAATCATGTTTTGGGTCTTTCCTGATAGTCATATGTTGTGAAAGTTAACAAGTTTTAAGACTGCTAAAAAGTCTACTAAATAGATTCAGTGACTGTTTATTTAGCAGATATTTAGTAGATATTTAAGGTATTTTAAGAACATGTGACTGATGCTGTGTTTAAACCTGTCATATAGAAACTGAGATCAAACAATTATAATTGCACATGCTTACAGTTAGCCTCTAAGAATTGTTCTGAGTGCATGGAGAAATCATGTACTTCATCACAAATTTTAGATGCTTATAGAATCTTAAATCAGGCTGCTTATTTTACTGCCCAAACAACTAAATTAGTGACTAAGTAGAAGGCTCCAAATTAAAAAAACAAAAGGCAAAAAAAAGCGAGCCATTATTCTCTCTAATGCTGACGGAAGAATGAGCAAATTTGTAAATGGGATAGCTAAACCTAATCTGTGGTTCAGAGAGGTCACTTTTACCCTCCTTCCTAGCAGATTTTTATTTAGTACTCATTAAACCAGTCCTCTTCATGAGAATATTTGAAGAAAAGGCAAATGCATGTATTTTCAGTTGTTTTTGATGAAGTTCCTAGTTATATCTAATCTTCATACACCCGATTACTTGGTTGGAATGTGAAAAGTGAACATAAAGTCTGTTTGGCAGTTAATAAATCTGGCTTATATCTTTCTCTTGTTGGGAAGGAAATCAAGTATTTTTCAATCTGGCATTCCTGTATATAGGCAAGTATCGAACTTTTTCCTGTTTCAAAACAAGAAGGAAAAATATTTCAGGGATCAAAAATTTGCTGTACTGCTTTATTGACTGTCCTCACTCTAAAGGGGGTTTTCCTCTCTCTTCTGTCAGGAGAGGTTTGGTGGGGTTTTGCCACTGTTTCTGTTCGTAAGATGAAAGTCCCCCAACTAGTGAACAGAAACTACACCCATTACCATTTGACCATACTAAGTACTGTATTCAAGACCAAATGCCTGCAGAAGTGCTGGTCTTAAACATGTACCATGGGAGCTGGTTGACCAAAACACCAGTATATTTAGAAAAGTTAAAATTAAGGAGCTCACTTCTACCATCATGCTCAATTTGCAATAAATTTAAGATTAAAAAGCCCCAAGTTTAATGACTACCTTGATTCAAGAGGGTTTTTTATCCAAGTGCAGTTAAAGTAAGACAGCACTTGCCTTAAGAATGGAAAGTTACTTATACGCAGAGTTCCCTGAAGATATTACTTTCAGGTAAACATCCAGCCCTCTTCCCCCTTGAAGGGTGGTTTATTTTTCTGTTAAGGCTCAGGTTGCAAAGGAACTGGGTGTGATATTTACATGCCTCAAGGTAAATGTAATAATACACACCTAAACAGTTTTGCTGAAAGGTAAAGCCTTACCTAATCAAACCAGAAATCACACTCCCTGCACAATATGCTGGAGGCTTTTAAGACCCAGAAAACGTCCAGAAAAATTTCTGATCGTGAAAGAGTCTCCCTTTAGACAAAGAAAAATAAATTTTCTTTGTACTTAGTACTTAGTAATTAGCATTAAAAACCTCATGCTATTTTTTTGGACAAAAGTTGAAGTAAAAAGTGCTCAAAGCATTGCATGAGAAGGGTTCTGTATAGTCTTCAAGTTACCAGGGTTTTGATTTGTTTTGTGCGTTTTTAAAGAAGTGTTTTATGAGGTTTGATGCACATGCTTCAAACAGCAAATGCCTTCCTGAACCCTGAAACTGCCTTTGGAGGCAGGACTGGGATAATACAAATTCAAGAGGAATAAATTTATCCTAATTCTGAAGTGAGCTTTGAGAAAATGCAAACCAACAAACAATGTAATGAGTGCTGATTGTCTAAAATATGACTGAACTTTGTGCAAGCTTTATAGCAGCAAGACTGTCACTTGCTACAGTTATCATTGATGATAGGTTTAAGCTGTAGTCCTGGTTGGTCTAGTGTGTCATGCTGTGTTCCAAGCAGCAAAGCTTGCTACAGGGAGTAATGACATGATGGAATGGAAGGCGACTAGGGACAGAAATAAATATGAAAGCAGGTTGCTGGAACTAATGAGTAATCAAGTAGTATTAGATTTTTCATGTGAGCTCATTCTACAACGAGTGTCAAACAGCAAGAAAATCTGTTTCAGATTAGATGTCCTTGCCAACCATCCTGAACTCCGTCCCTTGTCAAAGAAATAGGACATAAATTTTGCACAGTATCTTGTGGAGTTTTGTTACTAACGGAGCCATTGACTTTCCGTACCCTGGTTTTGTTTTAAGTATTGCTGTCTGAAGGCATTGGTGGGTAACAAGAAAAAAAATGGGTGTCTAGAACTGGATTAAAGTAATACACGTATTTGAACAATGCAGATGTCCTCTTTGTTCACCATGAGCACTTTTGTCTGTCCAGGAGACTTAACAGGGTAACAAGAACATCCTAAACAGCCCTCACCAAATCCTTCAAAAAACCAGAGTTTGCTCTGAAAAGCAATATGGTGAAAACCGTCACTCTCCCGTTTCTAGCATAGACGTATTCTCTGTCTGAAATCAGCTGCATCCACAGTTGTCTCACTGACTGCAAGGTATGATTTTACTATTTTTACTAATGATAAAAGGCACAAGTTAAAAAAAGTCTCTGTATATGGAAGAGAAATTGAAGTATAAGCTGTTTTTTTCTGACTAATTTCATTTCTTTTTCTGTATTAACTAAAGATCTGCAACTGTAAACAATTAACAATTGTGTTGATAATGCATAAATCATGACGGATACAAGCTTACTGTACCCTAGTTGGATCAGTTGCTGTGAAATAAAGAGGAAAAAAGGTCTATTTATGTTCAAAAAACAAGACATATGTAACTCAGTGCAAACATGAAGCGGTTCTGTTGCACACACACCATTTTTACAGTCATTCTTCTGACTACAAGCACAATTTAAGATGTAATTTATGGGGTAAAGTGGTAAACTCCACATGTAATACATAAAAAACAAAAACACAGATTATCAACCTACTTGTTAAAGTCACTGAGTCAAATTCTGCGCTGATACACATATACTACGGGAGCTGCTTCTTGTAAAGACAGGAGATGGCCTTCATACACAGAAGGCTGTAAACAAAACCAGGTGATGATGAAATGGCCATATGGGTTTACAACTTTCTTCTTCGGTGATCGTTTCTTCCAAATAACTGCTATTTTTCTCATTTGTCTGCACTAGTAGGGTTTCTGATACTAACAAATATCAGAAGGAAGAAGTAGAAGGAAAGAACATAGTACCGATACACGGGAGAAGTGCTGTTAGTCAGATATATCAAGCAGGTAGACTTTGAAGCAGACAGGAAACCACGGAGGCTAATTAGCTAGATTTTGCTTCATGTTGTGTTGTTGGGAAAGCTAGCTGAGAGTATTTGGTGTCAGGCTAATGCAGTTAACACAGTTTTGATGGTGACTGGCCATCAATTCTATACATTCCCATGAGTGAAGACAGGACCAAAACTGTCTCTAGCAAAGATACTTCATTCATTCTGCCCTACAGCAGTGTAAAAAAAATATTGTGACTAGTCCCCTGGAGGGTGTCTTTTATTGTGTTGGACCAAATAGGAAAACTGCTGGAGATCCTAAATATTGACTTCTTCAAGTTCTTTAACTTTTGATGGGGTCATATCTTTAACACAGGAAAAATAAATGTCTGGTAGGAGATAAAGAAAGCAAACAGGCTTGGCTTTATTAGTAGCTATGACTTACAGCATGAACACAGAGAATTGGAAAAGTGATATCCCTGGGACAGTACTGGTCTGGTCTCTTAGGATACTTGGTGTTGGAATTGAAAATGTCTCTTTACAAGTATTCATGGTTTAGAAATAAGTGAAGGTTCATAGCTATGGGTTTCATACACCTGACCTCCTGAGTCTCTGTGGTCTGCAACAAAATGACCCTCTGCCATGGGCAGGAGCACTAGCTCAAGTAATCTGTTGTGTATATTCCACTAATGGAAACAAGATAGCCCAGTCCTAGCAGCTATACCTAAAGAAGTTCATATACCTTGTTCCTGTTTGACTTCAGCTGCTATAGGCCCATCTTTTGTTTAGGGTTGTCAATCCAAAGTACAAGGAGTCAAGCAGCACACAGTATCCACTTTTCTGTAGTACCTCATGTTATCTCTATCCTTTTTTCGTACACAATTTTTGAGATGCTCCTCCATTCTAAGTCCTCCTCTAGTTAAACTGGCATAAATATAGGCATTCTACATCCCAGGATTTACATGAGGTTTTGAACCAGAAAATCCCTTACATGGACAAGCCAGAAGTTTCTATTCTCTCCACCAATTCATTACAAAGCTATGAATCAACACCCTGAATTTGGCTGAATTTCAACAAACAAACAAACAAACACTGTCTTGAATATTAAAAAGTGGTCTTTGGTCTAGGCAAATTGTTGAAGAGTTTAAAGACATGATAAAAATCCCATCTTGTGCCACAGATGCTGGCTGATCTGAGGTATGTCACTCAGTTTACACATCTTTGTCTTTAAATCAGGATAACACTTCCCTACCTCAAGTGCATGTGTTGAGGATAAAACTGCTTAATGATTACTACCCTCTTAATTACTGCGAATCAGACAGTCCAGAGAAATTAAATGAACTGAGATAAAATGCAAACTGCACAAGTGCATAGATGAGCCTGAAAATATTTCTAAATTTCTACTTGCATAACCTGCTAAATTTCCTTAATTCTGTGTCTATGCCTAGAATTATTTCCATAGCTCTGCCACTGTTTCAGTACAAAACCCTTGTTAAGTCAGGCCAGGACTTTGTATTGCTTCCGAGCTAATGTTGCCACCCCCATTTTGTACCCCTGCTTCTGTACACTTGCCACTGTACACAGTCTGTAGAAGACACTCAGAATTCTCAATTTTATCTACTACATATGTAAAGGCATGGTAGACATAATAGTATAAAATAGGAACATTGCAAATACTACAAGAACAGCTACAGGCAACAACTGTAATCCTTAGAGCAGGATCTTGCAGTTGCTGACATCACTGAGAGAAACACCAAACCGCTTAAAGAAAGTCTGGAAATTACTAATGGCTAGATACGTTCAAAGACAGAATACATGATTACCTTTATCCACCTCACAATACTAGTGTATTTTCCTGTTGACTCCTCGATGAGACCTCTGATCATTTGGGATATTACTGAAAGCTGTACCCTCATTTCAAATCATACATATAACTTTCAGACTCTGACAATGCACTGATATGCGTGTGTTTCAGTAACACTGAGAACACTTGTCTATTTCTTATCCATTTGGAAAAAGACATAAATATTTGAGAGTGCATGTTTAGTTTGCAGAAGCACATACTGTTTAATCAAAATATGTTCATAATCACCAGATGGGATGAATGTATATCTGTAGGTGACCGCTCTGATTTAGACAAGAAACAAAAACTTCAAAAATCTTGTATATCATGTCTTTAACTCCTCTGAAATATCAGTGTGAGTGTACAATGGAAACAGATGCAAGATCATTCTGATGGTCTGATTCAGCTTTCATAGGAGTATAAATCAGAAGATATTCAGAGTATGCTACCAAATTAATTGTTTTCAACAAAAATTGTTTTTCCTTTATTTTAGCTTTTGATTAAATGGAATTTTGATAAAAAAATACTTTCTACTAATTTTTAAGTGTTACTTAAATTTTAGGTCATTGATTCTGCTGGAAACTCTTGATTTCTAATTGGAAATATGTGGCAGTTTATTAGTGTTTTTCAGGGCATAAGAAAATGAGCAGAAGGGGAGGAAAAGAGAAAGAAAACATGTTCAGACCAGCTCTAACAATGGAGTTATGCCAGTCAAACAGAGAACGAGGATTCACGTGTTCTTCGAACTGGAAAGCATGATCATATATAATGTGCTAACGGCAGGTATATTATTGTAGAAAATGGCCCCTGAAAAAACATTATTCATCATTCTCAGTTCTAGAGGTTTAGATATTCATGTGTTAGTAAATAGGTTCACATCTTACTAATGCTGAGAAAACAGACCCAATAGCTCCTTAGTGAAGAGTAATACCTGTATTTTTTCCACATCACTGATTGTACTGGGGTGGTACTGCTTCTGTTACTTCACCTCTGATTAATCCAGGATTGGAAGCAGTCAGTCACTATGAGTTTGGCAGCTGCAGGATCCAGATGTGCAGCCCCTTGGAATGACTCTCTCTGGCAGTGGCAGCTGGCTACCACTTTCCCTTTTCTGTTTTTCTCAGCAGATGTGATGTGATTGAGCTGTGCATCACATCAACATTATTCATTTTTGCACCATTTTCTTACAACAATGGGGAACTGACTCACCATGGCATGTTTTTGATGTGGGAGAGGAACAAATTATACACAGAGGTCCTTTTTCTCTTGTCTACGTTCCTTTACCTTCTTTGACATGAGTGGATTTAGCCTTGATTTAGACAGACTGAGAAGAGTAAGGCTCATAATGCGTGGTAATCTTACATCAACAACAGATCAAATTCAGCCCTCCTGTCTGTTATTTAAATAGTGCAAAATGCTCCCGTCAACTTTCAGAAAACTAGCCTTCACAGTAAATGGGACTGTGAAGGAGATTCTTACAACTTCTGAAACAGTTTGCTAGCAGACTTTAAACCAGAGTTAAACTAATTAAAGGAACACAGGAAAGGAAACAATTGTCTTAGTCGTCCTGGAGAATATGGATGGGCACAAAATGGAACAGCCTGTGTAAAAACAAATGCATAATTAATACAGACTAATTTTAAATTAGTCTACAACTTCATTTTTTGGTACACCAATGTTAAGAAAAAAAGCTTTTAAACTGATTTCTCTCCAGAACAATGACTAAGGAAGAAGTAACATGAAGAGCAGAGTCCAGGGGAACAGTGTAAACTGCTTATTGTTCTGTGGCACCAAGCACTGAGTAGTCCAGATAATCTAACCATGAATAATCCAGAGCTGACTGCACATGTATTTATTGTATAGTCCTTTGCTCAGGCTTACTCCCTTCTTGGATTGTGATCAGTTCAACCACATGCAAAACAAGAATGAATTGGACCTAATTCTCCTGGGTTTTCTAATTAAAATCAAGCTTTAACTGAAATTTATTAGGGAAAGATAAAATCTCACTAGTCATTTTCTGCTAATGGCAGGGGATGCTGCAAATTTCTGGGCTCTTCAGTAACTGTTCTTACAACATATGCAATTGAACTAGCAGGATTGCTGCCTGCAGTTGATATTGGAGTACACACTAGTCATTTCTGTCCCAACTGCTTCATCTAAAAAGGGGACAAAAAGGGAAAAAATAAATGTATGTATTCTGTTTGTAAATACATTATCCTACACGTAATTGGAATATTTGCCATCCATTATTCTGGTGGCCACTTTTGACTCTCATAGAAGTAATTTCTCCATGCATCTTTGATTAGTCTGAAGGAGAAATATTCTCCTTTCCCCTCGGCATATGACAAGAGTGTATCACATTTGTGACTGACTGTGACTCGACTCTGAAGTCCCAAACACATGGGATATATGATGAGGGCATGGCTGCCTGCATATAACCAACCCAGATTCACTCTTTGGTTTTGGCACATGGAAATACATCTCAAAGTACAGACTCTATGTTTTATTTCACATCCTGTAACACAGCATGTTAATAAAAGGAAAGAGCGGACATCACCAGCTTTGATACACAGACAAGAAATACTGCTCTGGTGTCTCACAGGGTTTATTGGCAAATAGTTTTTACTCTGCATGGTAAATTTGGCAGCTGCTCTCTCCATTTCCTGATTTCTTTTTACTTTATTCATCCTATGTCTTTTTACTCGAGCCAAGTCCATGGATTCCCTACTCTGCAAAGGTTTGTGTCCCAATCTTGATAAAAATTCTTAGGGCATCCAGCTGCTACCATGCTTTGCAGGAGCGTCCATTTGTGAAACCAAAAGCTCAAGAAAGGCTGCTTAATTAATTTTTTAGCATGTAGCTTTCCTTAATTGATTGAGTTACATCTGAGCAGAAAGATCTGAGCAGTGAAATCAAGTGGACTATCAAAAACTCTTGGGTTCTTTTCACAGTTCCAGTTGTAAATTTAATTTTTGAGCATTTCGATTTTTCTGTCCTGGACTAGCAGGTAAGTGGAAGAGCTCTGCTTTCACAAATTCTGGACAATGTGGTGGAGGCCTGTTGGCTTTCCACTTGTTATGAAAATGAAGTGTATGGAAGAACCTAACCAGGCTTTTCCACTGGAATGACTTCCAAGTTGGCACAGATAAAGGCTTCTGGCATAGCCAGGGTACTAGCTGCAGAGTGCTGAATGCAGAACTGAAAACAACAACAAAAAAAACAAAGCCCAAACAGGAAAAAAAAGGGATAGAAAGAATTCATTTTTACCCAACATAAATCCTTTTTTATCTTTAGCCATTTTAAGAGTGGAGGAGGAAAGAATGGAAGACTCACTTACTTTCCTTTTGATTAACCCTTTATTGCCCCAACATAAATTGCCAATGATCTTCATTTTGTTTTCTCTTTCATTTATATTCTAAGGACCGCAAAATCTTGTAATCTCTCTTTGGGAAGGCTTTAAAAGATGCAATATAAAAAGGTATCAGGAACATTAAGATGTCTAAATTGGTCAAATTAGTACTAAACATACAGGATATTGTCTGAACCAACTTAAGACAGCGGATTCTGCCTTGTACCATCAACAAGCCTGAGATTTCTGCTGGTGTTTACGCTATGTTCCTTACTTTCCTATTTTGTAAGGAGAGTATGTCTATTGGGTGGTAGCAGAGGGGGAGAGTTTGCATTTTCAGTTTTGTACAACAGCACTGCTATGGAAAGACAGTTCTCTTGACATACGAAATAGCTTTCCCACTCCATTCACCAGCTCCAAATTCAGCTCTCATGTCCTAGCAGACTTGGAGATGATTAGGATAGCAGGGAACAGAATTACAGTTTGATGCCTTCATCAGCTTATTCTCAAAGGCTTATGAATAGCAAGTTATGGTTTTCTTTCTATGTAGAGTTCCAGGAGATTATATTTCCATGTCTTTTTATTCCTTTTTGCATGCAAAGCTTCTATATCTGTAACAAAAGAGACCCCCCCCCTAATTTCATTCTTTCACTCTGAACAGAATCATAATCTAAGTGTGTGTGGGGAGAAGCATATTAGCAGCAGGAGAAGGAAACAGGGTCACCTAGGGCTGTGAGAGGCAGTCCAGATGAGATTCAAACAGAACTGTAGTGCTGATTTTTGAGAAAATTGGGTGATGGGACTGCTGCACTGCACAGTCTGATCTGGGCCTGGCAGGAAAATACCAAAAAGCTTAGGTCAGAGCTGCAAGGTTCAGTGCTTCTAAACATATATAATAAGGAAACACTGCTGCCATGCATTTTCTCCCCGATAAATAAAGATTTTGAACCATATTTCATGAGAACACACAAACCTTCCTAAAGGCTACCTGTATTTTTGATATCTTTTATTGTCTATTCAAGAAAATATATATACTTTTAATGCATATGGTTGTAATTCTCTAGCAAAACGGTTTCAATCTAGAAACAACTGGCAGAGAAAGGAGGAAAAAACTGAGAACAGTGAAGGCTCCAAGAACATTCCCAAAGGACAATATTTTCAACAATAGAAAGATTAACATGGGAGAATGAAAGGCACACACTGCAGCTCCAGCCTTTTTAAGCTCTGTTATCAGTTGTTCTAGGATCTAAATTCTTTCAGAGGCTCATTTTATTTATAAGCATGAGAACGATTGACAGCTTTAAATGAGGGGTAGGTGTATGTCAGATACTTGGCAAACAGTCAGAGCTGTAGTTCTTGGGTGGTGTCAGGGAGGGAGAGAGGAACACAGTCCTGAAAAGACCCCGGTACCACAAAAATTCCCATTACAGCCCATTTCCCTAAGCATTTGTGTTATGTCTATACGCTGTCTTTTTTAAACATGCCTCTGTTCCAAAGGCTGCACACATGCAGTGTTATATAGGCTGGCTAGGTCAATGTGCTTTGCTCAGAAGAGTTTGCACGCTCTATTGTCTCTGACACAGATTGTGGTAATTCTGTCTCTTGTGTTACAAGCCGTTTTCTTTATTTTTTAATAGGAGAACAGCTTTCTTTCCTTCTCTTTTTGTGTGATCATGTTACAGTTAACACAATTCCACAAATGAAAGTAGTCAAACAGAAATGACACTGAGTGCTTGCCCAAACACTTGGGGACTACACTGTCTCTCATTATTGACAAAATTTTCATTACGAGAGGATTCCTGCTCTGCCTTACTGTAAAAGACAGACAGGGCGAGAGCAGTAAGTGTTGGCTAGTCTCTCTGCTGGTTTTCCAAATGCAGTTCGGCTTAGGACATAACATGCACAGACAGCAAGCACGAAAAGCAGACACACAAAGATCCAAATCTCATCACAGATAAGTTTAAAATAATAATATAATAAAAAGAACAAATAACATTTTGCAGACATCTAACACAGGGTAGTTTACCCTGGCATGAACCTTGGTCTAATGATGAAATTATATTTGGCACCGCACTCAATGACAATGGCTGCACTGTAGCCTGTGTGGTTTATACATTTGCCTCCTGCTTTGCTTGGGACAAAGAATTTAAAACAGAGGCAGTGCAGAAAAAATAAATGAGTGGGTTTAAGTTTACTGTAATATAAATACACATACACATTGCTGCAGATGTTATTCATTGGCAAGTGCTGCCACATAATTATGCTGTGAGCTTCATAATATTTTAATGAGCTTTTACCCTAAATAGTAATGAAAATGGAACAATAAGAAGCTATCAAATGTTAAAAAAATTTGCAAAGAGGGGAAGGTTGTTAGGTATTTTTGGGAAAATTGTCTTTGGGGAAAAACACAGCATACCTTGGAAAATACCAGGATTGAAATAATGTCTAAATTTAGTAAAGCCAAATCAACTCTAATACCTGGGTAGTCAGCAAAATAAAGGGATTGGGTTATTTATTTCTTCATTCATTCATTCATTCGTTCATTTTTTGTATAGTAGATTTGTACTAAAGAAAAGTAAAAAAAGTGTAATTCAAATTGGATTTGTTTTTTAATGCTGGGGAACTCTTAAGCAGCACTGTGACAATAGTGCTGTTAATACATTGTGACAATTAAAGTCTTAAAATAAGTAATAGAACACTTAATATTTATTGTAAATGTCATTGTGATTTAAGCATTGTTATAGATAGGTTATAAACTTTTGGAGATGCATGGCAAGGCAGTGAAGGGTTGGAGTTATTTTCTCCTTAAAAAAACACAACCACAAAATAGAAACCCACCTTGTCTAGGGATAATTCCAGTGAAAAGTGGAGAAATCTGATAACCACATTAATGCTCATCATTTTAATTCTAATGATCTGTAAAAAAGATCTCTATTCTCCCCTGGATTGGCATGCCACCAGCTACCTGACCAAATAAAATAATAAAAAAATAAAATGTCCACCTCCTCTCATGGGAAGCAGCGTAATCCTCTTGGATATCATTTCAGCGTACCCCCTGTTAAGAACTGTTTTCACAGACCCCTCTGTACCTCCTGCTGAGGCAGTTTTGAACACATGAAATCTGCTTTTTGTTTGGGCCTCCTCCCAGCGGATTCGTGGGATTCTTGCCGTCAGTTGTGCTGGAAGCCCCTTCTCCTGCCAAGGGACAGGACGAGCAGGCAAGCAGCAGCAGGGTGGGCGTAGCGTCTGCCTGCAGTCGGTCTTTGCCAGCGACCCTCCCATCCCTGGCTGTTCTCCGGCTAGAGGGGAAGGGACCAGAGTCATCCTCCCTGCGTGTCTGTGGGAGGAAGATGGGGGGCCCACAGCCTTCATCTGCTGCAGTGGCTGGAAGTGCCCATGATGGCTGAACATGGGAATGAAATTGAAGTGGATTATTGTTATGCAAGTCCGAGATCGAGAAGACTTCGGCAGAACTGGTCGAATTCTCAGTTTACCTTAAGATAACCCATGTCCCTCCTCCCAGCTTTTTCTACTTGGATTCTGCGCCAAGTCGGAGGATAGCAGCGCTGACTGTGCCCGCAGCTTCTGGTACAGTCCTCCCTGCCTCTCATTTCCTGAAATTTTGCCTGAGCTGAGTAGTGAGCAGGACTGCACCGATTTTGCTTTTACACAATTTCAAACCTCACACAGGAATACATAGAATGGAAACCGGGTATAATTTGACTCTTGAGGTCTGTATTTCTACAGTATTTCTAAGTGTGATATCTGGAGTTTCTTCCCTTCTGTAGGGCATTTGCAAATACACTTAGATGCATAAGAGAAAAGGGAGAGATTTCCAGGGATCTCTCTGGAATCTCTCTGATGTAGCTCATGTGCCATCAGGGGATCCAGATGTTCCAACATGTGTGGGTAAAGCTCATTCCAAATCTGGAGTATGGAATACTGGCCTGTCCTCTGTACCCCACAGGGAAGCACCTGAAAGGAAGGAATGGCTGGCCTGCCACCATTTCCATATACAGAATTTATACATGGCACACAAAGAATTTGCAAATCTGTTTTTGTTTGTCCACAATTCCCACCTGAAATGTACAATTCATCCAACATGGAGGAAAAGCAGGTGAGTAAAGTGAATGGTAAAAGAAGGAGTAGAAAACAAGGAGTAAACATGGGAAGAAATAAAGATTGCTAGAGGAAGACGGTTTTCAAACTCTGTTTCTGTTCATCCTTATTTTTTTCATTCACTCACATCTTGAGGAAACGCTTATTTGTTCCTGCTGAGCTTGAAATTCTGAGATGCATTACGAGATGAAAAACAAACTTATATGAAATTCATCCAGCATAAATTTCTATAAATCAGTAGAAGGACACGTGATTTCCACAAGCTGGCAGAAGTTAATCTTGGGATCCACCTCCTGGAACATTTCAATCCTGCCTATTAAACTGTTACTTAATTTAAAACTACATGTGCACCAAATACTTTGGGAGGAATCTGAAATGAACCTGCAGTCTCTTTACAGTGTTCTTTCTCTTTGACACTCTCTTTTGATTGAAGAATTCAACATGATAATCTCTCTAGAAAGAATGATGTGGGCAGAAGAGACAGCTTTTCTTTTACTGGAGTGATTATTTTTGGTGATAAGTTTGAGAAAGACTTGAGTCTTGTTCTCAGTACTACTCTGAAAGCCTTTAACATGAATACAGCAATATCAATAACCTATGTGGACAAATGTGTGACGGAAGAGCAGTGGTCAGCAGAGGAGTACAAAAAGCTGCAGAGGTATCAGGGAGGGGAATGGCATGAAGATAAGATCTTCACTGACCTTTGTTAGCCCAGCTCTGTGAGCTGTGGATGTGTGAGAGCTATGGATGTAGTTGCTCACCAAGCAGTGGAAATAATAGAAAATGTACTGCTGTGTTCTCTGATGCTGTCATGCATCTGTAATATTGACAAACTACTGGTCAGGGTAGGCTGGTTTATTAATGCTAAGCAACATTCCATAGTCCATGATGTTTTCACACTGAATTAAGCATTTTCACTCTCATTGCCTTACAGGTAGAAAGAAACCATGGCAGAAGCTGTGAGGTGGTCCAGGAAAGATGACGACATGTGGGTGTGTTTATATTTTTCTGCAGAGTACTAGATCAAAAATCTTTAATCTTCTTGGTACTAGGTCAAAAGTTTTTAATCCTCTTAGTCTGAAAGCAAAACTTACCTTTTTTTCTGTTACTATTTTTCTACAGTTTGAAATGTTGAGTACATAAATCACACATCGAAATTTTTTTCTAAAATAAACTGTGGGTTGTTTTTTTTTTATTTTTTAAACCCTACATACATATAAGTCACATTGCTTCAAAACTTTCCTTTTTTTGGCAACACTGAATCATAGAATGATTTAGGTTGGAAGGACCTTGATGATTATAATTTCAGATTCTGGTTTTCCTTTTTATCTTCTGTTATTTGTTTTCACTGAATGTCATACAGTGAATCTCACTTAGAACCTTCAGGGGATGAAGACACTGTATGTATGTTTTTCATTTGGCTTTGGTTTACTTTTTTTCATTTTGATACTTTTTAAAACTGCCAACTTTGGAAAGCTGTAAGGTGTTTATAATCATAATGGAGAGTATATAAAAATGATGGCAACGAAATCTACACGCTGTCCTCCAGACCTTCTTCGAGCTAGAAAAGTATGGAAACAAATGGAAAATAGGGAGGGGGTTGTCAGAACTGAAACAGAGAAATAAATTGAAATCAATATGACTGCTTAAATATGAACCCTTGGACTGTACTCAGTGACAAAGAGAGCAGATAATCACTGCTTGTTTTAAAGCTTAACATTTTTCAAAACATATTTGGTGAAGCACTTCAGAAAGATGGAAGACTTCGAAAGCTTCTGTAATGGAAACTTTTAAAAAAATTGCTTTCAAACTTTTCAATCTGCCTTAATAAAACTGGCTTTATATTTGTTTATGTCAGGACTGAATTTGTTGTCCTGATGGCTTGTATTTATCTTTAGGCTTTTGCTCACTTTTAAGAATTACACAGGTTTTAAAACTTTTGGTAGAATACTGCTCTCTTTTAGAAATAATGTGTGTAGTATGATTTGCAGTACAGACACATAGTTCAGGAAACTAGATTTCATGATGAAATGAATTATCCTAACACAGATGCCAAGAGCGCCTAGTTATTGAACTCACCTTCAGCTTTCCACAGCGTCATAAGCCCAAATCTATGGACAGGGGTGAAAAAAAAGAAGGATTTTTGCCTTTTTTTACAAGGTACATGAGAATAGTTGGACTGTTAATCAGATCATGCCTTATCAGTAGATTTATTTCCACAAATATCAATATATGTTTCTCAGGCCCCTACAAAGGATAGAAAGCTCTGTTGAGGATCAAGGAAATGTGCCTTCCTCTTTATTTAAATGTTCTTCTTTTGAAAACTGCTGGATCAACGCCTATCGACAATCAAGCTTGTTGCTATTGTGGATGACTAAGTACAAATTTATGGCATCATAAAAGTTATCATGCAAATGGCGGACTCATCCCTCTCTCTACTGTTCTTTTCCCTCTAAAATGTAAACTTTTCAGATTATGATTATTACTAATTTGCTTAAATAATGAAATTTGAAGAGATATACCCAGTTTGAAGGTATAAGCCAGTGTGCTTTGCCTTGATGATCCCAGTCCTCAATGATATTATAGCAGTCTCCCTATAGCATATAGCATTACTGTATTATGTTGATCATGAGGGAATGGTCGACTTCCAAAACAAAACACGCCTTCCCAGATCTTGCCAGAAAGGCTTAAATTTAGACATCACAACCCACTGGGAAAATACAGTGCTTTTCAAACTGTCCTCTCTGGAGCCTGTTGTAATGTCTCTTACACATTGATAATTTTTCTGTGGCTCTACAATAGGAGAAAGCATTAAAGAGCAGCAAGCAATGCTTTTCAGGGTAGAGGCCATGTCTTTTTATATTTGCAGTGTATCCATTGCAATATCTATTACACCTTCTGATTTGGAGTGTCATACACATACTAAGTGATAACTCTAGATACAAAGATTAAGATGTCATAGAAGCTTGAACACATGGTTGAGGGAGGAAGAAAGATTCCCCTTCCCTCTCCCTGCCCCATGCCCTACAGATCAGTTTGTCTCTATTAGCTAAAGATGGATATCCTATAACCTGTAGGTCATCCTATAATGAAAATTTCTTTTCACCCTACTCTTGGGTGAACAAGAATTTACAGTGGCTTTTTCAAAGAAAACAAAACTCCACCTGACCTTTTACTAAAAGTAATGAAGAGGAAATGAGAGACTCTTGTTCCATCTTCTCAACAATCAGTTTTTGTTTTGCAAACAAGTCAGGAGCTACACCGTTTCCCAAGGGTCACCATTCTCCATCAGCTAGTATTTATTGATTCAGTAGTAATTATCTTCTTGAGATAGCATGGGTTAAAAAAGTGCAACTAGAAAATTCAATACCAGAAATAAAAATTCTGTACTGTTGATTGCTCAGTTACAAAGGTATCACAACAATCTACAGGATAAACTGTACACTATATTCCTATTGTATATGCAATATAGGATGTGTGACATCTACAGCCATTTAACCCATGATTGTGCAACCATGTCTCTAAGCTGACACACTAAGCTCTGCTGAAATATGATGTATTTGGTATAAATACAAAGCAAACAAACGGTATAGCAGTATAGTTGGAGTAGATACTGCAGGAGGCATAGCACCACAAATGCACTCGTATCTGTTGGCTACTATGAAATAACACATTTGCCCTTTTCTGGGAATCATGTTTTCATAAGACCTCATGACAGCACATCAGCACAGCCTCTTATTGGTATTTTTTTTCCTGCATAAATTCCGGGAAGTCTGAAACTGGAAGCTAAACTGAGCAAAGGCAGATTAGGTCATCCACATTTGGCAAGAGGAGCTGGAGAGCAAACATGGCTCAGCTATGACAGTCTTTGGCTGAACATTTCCACTGCAGCTAGTGTGAAGTGCGAATACAACTTGTAAGTTATATCATGGTCCTTCTGGAAGTGACAGACTTGTGACACAGTACTAATGTTAGTATTTGGATAAACAAATGTAAAACATTTCAGAAAGGAGAAAATCTGTAGCTGAACTTCATTCATTCCTGCCTTCTATGAAGTAACATTTTCAAAAATATTCCTGGCCTCTAGGAAAGAGAGTTTGAGATTCATTTCAAAGTACTGGTGTCCAGGTATTTGTTTCCCAAAGTTCCACTGTTGCAGCTATCCATAATGTCTCCATTAGCCAATATTTTATTTAATGGTCCATTAGAAATTTAAGATTAAATTTGTTTCCTTGTTGCCATTTGAAAATCTCTGGCATGTATTTTAAAATCCCTTACATGTCTATTTTACTCTTAATCTAAATGTTGGGCTGCTAGTAGTAATATTTTAAAACAATAAACATTTTGGTTATGTTTATTGTTATGTGAGGTCATGCTGAAAAAGTTTATCTTCTTTGATTCCAGTGTGCAATTTCTGTATAAAATGAACCCAATGAAAGGTAAAAGCAGTGGTTACATGAAGCCAGAATTTTTTGGTCAGAAAAAAAGGTGAGTGTCTAAAGAAAGGTAACTGGAATGAGAAGAAAGGGAAAAGGTTGAAGAAATTTGTTTCATTTATTTTGGAAACCTGAGAGGAAGCTGAGATACCATGAAAATCTTCCAGTATGTAAATGGTTTTACAAAGGAGGCTGTCATCAATTGCCTTCTGTGGCTACCAGGGTACCAAATTTGGTGTTGTTTTTTTTCTGGGGGATGGTGGTGGTGATGCATATGTAAATTAACATGGAACATGAGGAAAAGTTTTCTTAGATATGAAAAAATGACCAAAAGAGAAGTTGCAAAGTATAGTGTGTTTTAAGAATGGGTTGAATAGACATCTGTTGACAACGGCCTCAATATACATATTCTGTCTGTGAAAGGAGCTAGTCCTAAAGAAATTGTGATGGATTTGCAGCGCACCATTTTTACAGCTATTAAAAATCTGGTTTTGATCTCTTTGGCCGTGCTTGCAGTATTATGTAACACTGCAGAAACTGTTTGGATGAAAATGGAATTATGAGAGCCTCTTGCAATTCTTTGTCCTCAGACTCACAGAAAGACCTTTTCCTATCTTAAAACAGACAAAAAACCCCACAAACAACCCCACAAAAAACCAAAACCAAAAAAAAACCAGCTAGTTTTTTGGTGAGGAATTAGGAAAAATACAGCTATCTATACATTAACAATTGCACCTGGCTGCAGCTTGGAGAAAGGTCAGGATGTGACTACCTAACTAGAGAAAACAAGAGGAAGGCAGATAGCAAAACATAAAAACAGAGCACTTGATACGCAACAATAAATACTACTTATTTTCTCTCTTGATCCATCCCTCTGTCTCTCTGTGTTTGAGAATTCCCAGGGCTCTGTCACTTCTCATGATCTTTCTGAATATCCAGATGTGCCTATAAATACGCTATAGCAAAATGGGATCAGCATTTGTCAATGATGCCCAGAATTCATTTACTAAGTCATCTCAGACTTTGATTTGCTTTTTTCATGGGAATCTTGGCAAAAATAGGACCATTGCCTCAGGGTACAGAAGATACCAATCTGGTGCACGTTTCAGCTCCCAACAGTGTCTGCAGTGAGCACCAGCCCAGTCTCTGGAGAATGTAGAATAGTCATATTTTAACCAGAGATGCTGAAGATGCGCCTTCTGAATGGTCATGTTTGTTTGACAGAACATCAAAACCAATTTCCCTTTATGCGAAATGGGTCAGTGAGGCATCTGAATAAAGAAGAAACTTAACAATCACATTGCAGTACACTGATAAGTGTGGATTATTTCCTTTAATGCTTATCTTTCCTTTCGAATATTTCCAGCCACTTTGAAAGCTCAAGGTGAGTTTCATTATTGAGGTTCCCACCTCAGATGTCAGGATTGTTTGGGGATTTGAGGTTTCAATTCATCCCACTTTCAGTCAAGAACCGCACAACCCTCTGTCTCCCAGTGCTGTACCCAGGGTTGCCCATGGTGCTGGCTATCTGCAAACCAGACACAGCAGTTAGGTTCACACTGACCTTTAATGACCCTTTTCAGTCTGATCACGTACTTAGGGATCATGGCACCTTTCTCCTACACGGGCAAAGGCAGGCATGGATAAATGGAGTGTATTTCCATTAAATGCTTCAATGGCTGATTGTCAAGGATAGGCACAGAAGGGAGTTCTTGCACCTTCTCTCTTTATCCACTGAATGCCACGTCTGTCCCTGTCCTAAACATTAGGTGATTTGTGGTTAACTTGCAAGTCAGATGGTAAAGAAACCAATGATACAAGACCACAATCCTTTGGAAAATTGTAAAGGAAGGTACGTAACTACAAGGTGGTACAGAGGCACTGTTTAAATCTTGGCAGAGCAGACTGAATTGGAAATGGTTAACCACAAAGTCTTCTTGCTTCAAAGTTGTTACAGGAATATCACTTTCCCCTCCAGTGCTTGTTCTATGGAAGTAACTATGTGACATTAAAGTAGTAATAACAGTTATAAAAACTTGGCTAGGCTGCCTCATAGTGTATTAAAAAAAAATAACCTATGCACATTCACCATCAATTTCATCCCAGTGGCATTGCCTAGCATAGTTAGTATTAACATTTGGAGCTATTTTGCATAAGTAGAATGACAGCTCAACACAGTCGGGGGTGTTTTTATTGCCAATTTAACTGGTGTTAAATTAGTGGATATTTAAGTGACACTAAAACAATTTAGAGTCCAATCCAAAAAAGTCTTGGCTCCAGAATATTCTAGTATCAATGAAGAACTCAATTTTAGGTTTCTGTTCAACTCATTGCTTTGTAGTAGGCAATCACTTTCAGTTTAAGTACACTGTCTGCCTGAGAACCATTCCATCTCACTATGACAGTAGAGTTTCAGGTAGGTGGTATCTGAACCTCTTCATGGGGACTACGGATGCACAGTCCAACAGAAAAGCATGCCACAAGATTCACAACCCTAATTCATAATTGTCATAATGAAGTGAAAGGGCTCATCCAGGGCTTTCAGCACACAAAAAACACCTACTGAAGTTGTCAGCAATGTTAGATTTGCTTCCGCCCCTCCCAATAAATGATTAATATATGGAGATAAAAAGCTCCAACTCTAAATTTGCTGCCCTCCTTAAAAAGACCTGCTGCGTACTTATCTACCAGTGAATGTACTATTTCTTTGGGTTTTTTCCCAACATAAGGGATGAATTATTCAGAGGCCTGATTTTATATACCTATTGTGTCTACTGGTGAGGAGGCAGCCTGCTGCAGCACCAGGAGAGCCAGGCGCTTTGCTTGCAGAGCTGTGTGCTGTGTCTTCCTTCCAGGGACTCCTGTGCTTTTGGGTTAGTGGAGCAAGCATAGGGAGTTAATGGTGGCATCAGCTGCGGAGGCAGCTGTTTTGCCCACCCTTTGTGCTAAAGGAAATATGCTGCAGGATTTTTTTCTTCTTTTTTTTCCTTTTTTTTTTTTTATTTTTTATTTCCTCACAATAGGGCGTGAATGAGGAGGAGTAAAGGAAAGACTCGGAGGATCAAAGAGAGATGAATGTTTCACAGTTAGCCCTGCTGTTCGTTTCCTTTTTTTTTTGTTCTTTTTATTTTTTGTGTTCCCTCCATGTTTGAACATACACTGCAGCCTCCAAATTGTTCATGAGTCATTTCTTACTGGTAATTTATATATTTGAAGACTTTGTTGGTGGATTTCAGAAATGATTTATTCTTCAGTTATTGCTTTATTTACTTACCTAATGGATTGATTGATGTGCCAGCACCCCTCAGGCAGCAGAGGCCCCGTTTCTGTTTTTTTCAAAAGAAGTGAATTGCTAACAGACAGGAGTTTCACAAACACACTAAGTCAGACCTTCCTTATTGTTCTGTGTTTGTAATAAGTTCCTGTTGGCCCACATACAGTACCTGTCACTGCCTATCCATTGAAACAGAATCCCATACCAGGCAGTTGTGAGCTGCGGCAGACACTGAGTGATTAAGTACTGCAAAAGGCTGTGGAATGCAAGCCGTGTTTTTCACTTGCCTGGATGCTCAGAGGATGCTGCTCTCTCAGACAGCCCTTTCCTAAAGCAGCAGGACTGTACCATAGCAATGGGAATTATTACAATCCCATCTGATATCGCTTATATGAAAAGAGGAATGTGTAGGCACAGTGGACTGAAGTGTGACAGTAAAATGGAGACTTCACATTGCCTGCTGCTTTGTGCGACTATCTGTCTAGCTCATTTTAATTTTGAACTGTATTCCCTGCTAAAAGATGCAGCAATCAGTGGAAACAGGGGGACTCAGGAAGGTACAATCAGGTGCTCACACACACTATCACATGTTCTTTCTCTCCTCCTCTACCCTTCCCATGCTCATCCTCCACTACTATTACTTCTAATTGCGTTATTTCTTCTGCCATCACCTTGTGGTGGATCATAATATATTTTGAGGGGGAAAGGCTTTGTAAAACCTGTATGGGACTGTACTTGTGCAAATGTTGAAGCTGCAGATTCAGGTGGCCCCATTTCTACCTTTGTTCCCCGGGCTAGCAGTTCCAGCTGGCTGAACACCTCTGGAGGTTTGCCCCTCACAACAGGAAGCGCTAAAGCCATATAAAGAGTTGTGGGTGAAAATCAGAGCAAATGAATTGGGGCATAGGGCTTAGATCAGAATCTGCTGCTTTCCTTCAGAAAAGCCTGGGATGGTTTTGCTGTTGTTATTGCTGCTGTTTGATCTTTAAAGTGTTTTACAAATGTAACTAAGCAAGTCTCATAATCCTCTTCAAAACAGGTCATAGGCCGTTTCATTGACAGGATATAGTCAAGAACGCAGGTTACAGCAACAAAAAAAAAGATACTGCGAGACCAGGAAGAGATCCCAGATCCTTACTGAGGCTGTTTGACTGTGCTTCCCTTGATTCGATATAAGGGAAGAACAAAAAGCAGCACAGCTGATGGCGTGCACCAAAGTGCATGTTATTTGATTCCGTTCAGATTCTAACCAGCTGGTCCCCGGCAAATCAGGGAGAGCATTTGAGAGCTCACAAATCAACAACCGCTGCTTCTCATCAAACTGTCTTTGTAGTTGGTTTGGCACCTTGCTGTACAGATAGGTATCATATTATTAGTAAGGGACTAAATATACTAATGATGAGGTAATGTTCCTATGGAAGTATCTATGCTAACAGATGTGTTCATACAAAGACCTATAATATCATTATGCAGCTGCTCATATAGATGCTTTTTTTTTTCTTTTTCTTAACTTGCTGAATAATTGTACTCTAGAATCTCAGCTTTCATCAGAAGTATTAAACACTTGCCGTATGGCTGGAAGAATAATTATTGAAATGTGAGTAGAGCAGGGGCCTGAGTCTGCAGTCAGCCTTACACATAGCTGTAAGACTATTTGAACTACTTCCACTGCTGTCACTACTATTTTAATTCAGAACACCACTGGTGGCTCTTTAATTGTTGATATTACTTAGAGACTTACTGATAGTTTAATAGAGCTAGAAAACACATGGTTAGCTGTGCTACTGGTATTGAGAAAGGGACGCTTGCTGGCTAATGCAGAATTCAAATCTTTTCTTCTTACATCCAGCATCAAAATCCAACATAAAAAAATGATCAATGCCTTGAACTGAATCGCTGGTAATTAATTTCTTTGTCAGTACCTGTTAATTGAACCCAACTCCTTTCTGAGGACAAGGAGCCCTACAATTGCACAGTGGCTGCTTCTAGCACACAAGTACACATGGCATATTTAAAACCAACTGTACTCCCTCTCTCTCCCCAGACTCACCAACACATAGAAATACATAAATAGAAATAAGGATTAAAAAAGCAGTAATGTGAGATAGCAGCTATTTCACGGATAGTACAGCACCCTGCAAGAAAGGCTCTGAGGATGAGATTGCAACAGATGAGATGTTCTCACTTGCAGCATTACAGGGCTCTCACCAAATAATTCAAATCTGGTATACAAATACAGGGCAAAAGGCCTGTAAAAGTGTCGTGCAGAAATGTTCTGAAGCCTTAACAATGTGCAGCCAAACAGCATCAGGTAGTAACTAGAAACTTTTCCCCCCAGATAGCCTGCCTCGCCAGAGTTTAATAAGCATGATACCACCCCAAATGGTATCAAAACAAAGACCTAAGTATTCTTCAATGAAAAAAATAATAAGGCAACAGTTAATATGTCATAAATAATCATATTTGTAATTTTGTATGTAAGATTTGCCTTTGGCAAATTAGATGAGGTAAGTTGGATGACTTCAAATATACCATTGGAAGGTTTGAAGAGCCATAAATTGCCATTTGATATTAGTTCTGGGGTAATTCACAGAGTAATTTCACAAAGTTTTGAAGGATTACATGCTCTTGACATTGTAACGAATGATGACTTAATCTGGATTGTGAATGATACAGAATAATAAAACCTATGGAACTTTCTTATAAAGATAATGGAAATCTCTGACTCTTTAAAACTCTAAAAATTAGTTTAGAAGCCATTGCATCTATTAAACATATGCTAAAAAGAAAAGATAACATAATAGTTAATACAAATTAAATAAAAACAACAATTGAAATGCTCCATGCACATCTACAGAGTGGATCTACATCACTTTTGCATTCAGATTAAATTATTTCTCCATATGCTGAAAGTCAACAGGCCCTTACAGGACCTGCTGGAAAATAACTTCACCGGGTATTAGACAGACATTAAAAATAGCCATTTAAAAATTATTAAGACTTAACTAATCTATTGCCTTATCAGTACGTCCTCAGGAAAAAAAAAAAAAAGCAGGACAGCTCTGGTCACTGCAAAGGAATTCTGCTCCAGCTTACAGCTCCGTTGCAAAAGGAGTGAAGTCCACTACCTTGCTGCACAGCTGGTTGCACAGTCCCTTACCCTTCTGCTCTGACCCAGGCTATCTGCCACATCAAGGGCTAGTGCTACAGGAGTTTACCAAGGTGCTTACACCTTTCTTCTTGAGTGTTTATGGCATCTGTGTAAGGCAGTATTCAGTCAGGCCCCAGATGAGCTTTTCCTGCAGCAGAGACAGCCAGCTGTACTTGCATGTGGATCAGAAAACAGGGCCAAGAAAGTATATGTTCAGACTATAAAAAAAGGAAAAAAGAAAAGAAAGAGCCTACTTGTAACTTCAGCTTTCCTCTAAGCACAATAACCATGAGTAATGTAATTATATAAAATAACTGGTGTGGGTGGGTGTGTGGGTGTGTGGGTGTGGGTGTGTGTGTGTGGGTGTGGGGGTGTGTGTGTGTGTGTTGGGGGAAGGTTGGAAATGTGAGTCTGAATATCAGCTTACCAGTATGGGAATGGATATATTAGCATTGCTATGGATGGGCCCATGAAGCCCATGAAGCGGCCAAGAGTTGAGCCTCTAAGCATGTCCAATGTGAAGTGGACGTTTCCAGAAGCTAGAGTAGACCCAGCTGTGCTAATTATTCATGCTGTTAATAACTGCTGTTTCTTCTTTCCAGCAAACCTGCCTCCTGAGTACTTATTAAACATTGCAATCACTGCTAAACCTCTTTATGGGGAATAGCTTTATCAAAGTGATGAAATTATCAGAGAAAAGATTCAGAAGTAGGAAAGGAGCATTGTGGTGAATGACAACCAGAGACTGTTCCAATAGCTTATGAATTTGGCAAAGCAGTAGTTAGTCCTTCTCTTATGAAGGTCAATTAAAAATTCGAGCTGTACTGTAAACATAATTTTCCATATAACAGTGCCACACAATGTCCAAAGTAGTCCCTTAATACAAAATATCAATTTGATTTTCCTCAGGATATTAGCTCTCCTTTTGCAATGCAAATATTTTCAAGTGTACTAAACACATTCTAGCACCTCAGTATAGGGACTAAACTATTTGCATGCAAAATTACCCAAAGTAGGCAGACTGGCACAAGCTTATGCTTCTGCCATATGTGCTGAAGCATTTGAGCCAGGAAACTAGTAGTATCTGGATACTATTTACAATTTAAATTTCATTTTATATTATTATTCAAAAGAGAAAATAAATAAAAAGCTTTCATTAAAATTAATGCTATATGTAATGCTAAGCTTACCCCAATGTTCTCTGATTACACTTTTCCAGTTAAAAACGTTGTCCAGAAAATGCAGAGAGTATTCTCATTACAACTGTCGTGCTTTTTTTTCTCAGTGCTTCTACTTTTTAGATACTTTTTTTTTAAATCTGAAAGCTGTGTACCTTACATTTCTTTTAGACATTAGTACTTTTGTCACTTCACATTATCTCCTACATGATATGTGTAGCAGGTTGTCACTGAACTTTACAAAATGGCAGAGTAAAAACCAATTTTTTTGCCTGGGTAGGGATTCAGGGCCTACCACAGCTTTTGCTTGCACCTCAATTAAGTTTAGAGGAACTCTACAGATTTTGGATGAGCTGCTGTGGTTTTGTATTGACAAAATGGAAAAACAATTAGACCTTCTGTACTTATCAGTGAAATACCAGAATGAGAAAACCCCTACTCTTGAGCTTCAAAAGTTTATAGAGACACCGTTTTTCAGAAACAACAATCATCATGACATAGGAAAAGAAAAAAAAGAAAAATAAAAAAACCAACAAACCAAAAAAGTAATAGTGATCTGCACAAGATACAAACAGTATGGAATAAAGGGTGGAATGTCCTGGTTTTTGGTAAAACAGAGCTCATTTTCTGTTGTGTAATTTTACTTTTTAGCTAAGCCTTTTGTTAAGTACTGAAATTAATGGCGTATTGTGTGGACACTGCTCTCAGAGTGGTAAGACTGATGTTTATAGCTAATGCCACGGGATGGTATGCAGACAGGCTCTTGCGTAACACTCAAGGCCAGACAACTTTGTTATTTGCCCCATTGGAGGGTCAGAAGCAGAAAAGTGTAGAGTGGTCACACCTGTGGAAAGGAGCAGACAGGACAGGTGACCCCAAATGGACCAACAGGGTATTCCATCCCATCTGGCTCATGCTCAGTATAAAAGCTGAGGGACCAAAGGGTCATCCCTCTTTTTTCAAGAGCTGGAGTCCAAGGAGGACTCTGTCTGCTTGTCTGCCTTCAATCCTGATCCATGTGTTCCTGAATCCAGTTTCTGAGTTCAGCTCCCATCTGTTGCTGAGTCCAGTGCCTGCCAGTGATATTATCATCATCCTGGGAGCTTGATACAGTTTTGTATCTATTTCTTTTTTATTATTATTATTTTATTGTTAATATTTCCAATAAAGTAGTTTAGTTCCTTCTAAACTCGTGTCTTTCTCTCTCTCCCTCCTCTCCTTGGAGAGGGAGGTCGGGGAGAGCATCTGTCATATGTTTCAGTGGCCAGTCTGGCCCAAGCCATGACAACAGGGGATAGAAGGAGGGGATTTTGCCTGCCAGTCTTGCTGTGCTTATCCATTTGCCAGCAGCACCCGCTGACAAACAGACCAGTAGCAACAGCCACCTTCAGTGACAGTGCTATGATGGCCCAATGGCCTGGATGTCACCTTCTAAGGGAATCCAGGCTGGTGTGCTGCCTGCCCTACCCACTAGAAGCAGCAGGGACAATTTGACTGAAGCCAGCTTCGCGCCCTTGTGTAAGTGCTGGAAATGTAAATCATGGATATAGTTTACCTGGCTTCATGTACCATCACCCTGAGGAGCTGGGTGTTTAATAACGTTTCCCTTGCCTCAGTGCTGGGTGGTGTCTCTGTAAGTACCTTCTGGTAATATCTATGCTTTGTGTTTGAATCACTTTTGGAGAGAAAAAATACCTCACCTTTTTGGCTCTTTTGCACTTAGAGGAAATCCAATGACCTAAAAGTAAGATTGAAACCCCCCAAAATTTAAGGAATGCACCTTCAAAATCAGTTTTGAACCCTAGGAGCAAAACAATTTCCAGACAAAACAGCCCAATTTATTTTTCCCTAGTTTGTATCCATGTTTTACCTTATTTGAGTCTAACAGAGTGGTAAGCAGACCTACGGAGTGACTGGGAAAGGGCAGCTATCAACACGAGGCATTTCTCCCCCTCCAGAGCAGCAGGGACAACAACAGAGCACCTCGCCCTGCTCATGCTTATCTTCACTGTCAAGTGAGTGGAGCCCTTCCTGTGGAAACCTGTTTTCAGTGAAAACAGAACCAGGTCCCCTGTGTATCCTCTTCTACCTGATGTCTAAAATCAAATCTAACATTCACTTGACTCACGGAAGAAGTACAAGGAGTTAGCTCTTGCTCTAGTACTAGCATCCCCAAGTTTGCAGAAATTCCTCCGAAAAAGAAAAGTAAATGAGAATCCTAGGTTTTCTTTCTCTCCAAATAAAATCTGAACACAGAGAGAAAGTTCTTGGCTGATACAAAATTGACAGAAGTTCTACGGTCCCTTGGCTAAGCTGAACAGAACAAAGAATTTTTTTTACTATTATTATTATTATTGCTGCTTTTCAAGACAAAACTGATCAAGTTTGATCTCACCACAACCATGGCATCAAAGTATTCCCACATGTTTATCCCATGTATGCTAATATCACTCAAAAATCCTTATCCCCATGCCTCTCTTCTTTTAAAACGGTTATAGTGTGCCACATGCCCAAACCAACAAAAACATGTTCCTGGGTTCAATTCTGTCTTCCTAAAAGTCATCACGTTTGATTTGTCTCAGAAACACTAACAAACGCCTCGGTGCACGAACTCTTTGCTGAGAAAATTTCACTGCAAGAGCCAACATTTCTGCCACACCGACTTTCCAAAAACATCCCACAAAAGTACTCAAAATTTGTGGTTTTGTAGAAAGTTTAGTGGAAATTATCCTCGTTACTTGTCTACCCTTGCGTATTAATACCAATGCGTTTTAAACGGTGGTTTGATTTCAAACATTGAATTAATTAAGAGGCGAAAAAAACCCCAGCCGCGTCAAACCTGCTAGCAAAAGGCATGCCAACATCTCCCTCTACTGCCCGTGGCGGGGGAAAGCAGCGGCTGGACGCTCCTAACGGGGAAAGCTGGGATTTCATTCCAGGGTGCCCTGAAAACGGCTGTCATTTCGGCTGTGCGCTGCAGTCAGCCGTCGACTCTGGAATTTTCCCAGTCCGCTCACTGTGGGAATAAATGCATTAAATGCAATCACTTCCCTTTTGCATCTTTCATAGGAATCTCGAACTCTGCGTTGCTGAACACCCCGTGCATACGGTAAGGAGCTGTCTGGTGTGTTGCTCCCTCTGCCAAAAAAAAAAAAAAAATTCATCTTGCAGGCACGTGCCAGAAAGTAGTCCTCACACAGTGCAAATCTGAAGAGTGTCTTTCAGCAGTATTTCTCTCCTTGGCTGCACAGAAGATCAAATCTCCTTTGAAAAGCCTCTGAGAAACTTTTAGGAGCCTGTTTGGCAACTTTAAAATACAGAGACAGGAATATAAAGTCAGCTTAAATGGAGGGTAAATATTCTTGAAAATTAGGAACAGGGTTCATCTGTGGCTGGCTTCTGAACAAATGTGTAAGCAAAATGTGCTATGTCTCTCTGCGACAGAGACATCTTCTTGTAGGACCATTTGTGACAGCACACACTGCACAGGAGAGAGGGTAGCTATGGGGTCATAGTTCCCCATTCCAGCCAAAGAGAATGACCTGCGGAGTGAGTGATGCCTTCTTTCTCCTATGAAGAGTACTGTGTCATTGCAAGAGCTCAAGAGTACCTCTAGAAGGGCTCTCGGCTGTGACCTCTTTTTGAGTATGAGATGAGGCTCAAGTTAGTTTTCAAAGGGTATGACTCCAATAGAAGAGTCATACCCTTTTCTTTCTGTCTCTGCGATTAAGTTTTCCTTCTTTATCTAAACCCATGCAAACCTGTCAACTGCATCACCCATCTGTGCTTAGAATTGCTATCCTCTGAGCACCTGAAATAACTTATGACAGACCTATCCAGTCTCACTCATTTGAAGTGAGCTGTCTCCTCTTACTTTTGGCTTCATTTTCATGCAGCCGTAAAGATTCACAGCATATATCAATGGAAAATGTAATATAACACTCAGAAGTTTTCAAATCTCACTCATTCATATGAGTGTGACTTGACAAGTCTGATGTGATAAAATACTGCAAAGGGTTTTAAAGATTTCACTTAAATGCACAATGAAATGAAACCTTTTTTCTTTCCTTTCTTTTTTCCTGCCTTTTTTTTTTAAACTTTAGAAATTAATTCTAAAAAGCTGCATCAAACTAATATAAAATAGGGAGACTCTTAGTGCAAAGCCTGTCATTTCTTACCTCAAAGCAAGAGTGCTTTGCAGTCACCCTCACTTACACTGGCAGAGTTTTACAAGGGAGGGTGGAGGGAGAAGGTGAGGTAGGCAATTGCAGAGATATGAAAGACTGAGGAATTGCATACTATGGAGTAGTGGCTTCATCAGGATAAACTTGCAAAGAAAGAATTATAAATGAGTAAAGAAATTAGCTTCAGCACACCTTAGCTTGCACGGCTACCACACTGTAAACCCAGGGGAGAAGCTACAGTGGAGAAAACAGAAAGAAATAAAAGCTGGTAAAAAAGATCACACGTCTGCTTCTGGATGGCTGGTGCAGTTGGTAGATTAGGTTTTCAGCTGTTGGATGATTAGATGCTGTGGTAGTGAGCACCATTTAAAAAAGGTTAGATTGATTTGATGGGAAAATATGTACACATACTGAAAAGCAAAGGTTTTACAGGTGCTGCTGAGTCCTAGTCATCACAGGTATTGGAGGCATAAAGTAAAAATGTCAAACTTGGGTACCGAAGCATAGGCTTCTATATTTCTGTTTCATATATAAATAGTTGTGGACGAGCCTTCAGAAGAGCTGGAACAGCACAAGTTCTCTTGACGCTGGCATTACCAGAAGATTCACATCTCATTTGAAAGGCCTCCTTATTTATTTAGACATGTAAATCCAGCTTCTTAATTTTATGAACCATGTTTTAAAGGCCAGCCCCAAATGATTTAACTGTAGTGAGATCTAATGAAAAGGACTGCATTTCTTATGACTTACAACTCCCTGCTGAAGTGAGATTTGACTAGAAAGACATATACATACACATCCTGTTTACTTTAGTGGGAGCTCCAGCTATAGCAGATGGAAGAAAATACCTCCTAGGTTAGCCTTTTTTCAGCTTCCTCTAAAGCATGTATTACTTCCTCAAAGTGGAGAAATTGGTCTAAATGGACCACTCTTTTAATCCATCATGTGGCAACCCTTGTCTTCCTACTAGGCAGAATTAATCTCTGTAGTAGAACTGAAGTGCTTTTCTTATTGCTGAGCTACCTGTGCGTTAAGAGTATTAGATTCTTTCTAGTTTAAGGTCACTCTGAGTCTCATACAATGTCAAAATTCAAGCACACCTTTGTGCTAAATGGCCTACAAAGTGGTGACAGACAAAGCAAAGGAGAAAAAGTCTTGGACTGCTGGGCACAGATCCCTCCACCAGATAGTGCAACTAGAACTTTGTTTAATTCTGACTTCAGAAACCATTAGGGCCAGACTTCAGCCCCACCTTAAGTTTCTATAGACTCCCACAGTCATTCCATCTGGAAGGGACCTTAAGAGTCTCCACTCCAACCTCCCTCTCCAAGCAGGAGCTCAACCCTGAATTCAGGTCAGGTTGCTTACAACTTTGTCCAACTGAGTCTGGAAACCCTACAATAATGAAGAAGGCACAACTTCTCTGGACAATCTGTTCTACTGCTTTTATTATCCTTACAGTGAAATTTTGTTTCCTAGTATCCAGTGAGAACCTCTCCTATTTTGGTTTATGACCATTGTGTCTCATCCTCTGCCTGAACATCTTAGAAAACATCTCCTCAGTGCCCACCCTTCGGTGCCTGAGCTGCTATTGGGTGCTTCTGAAGCTGTCCCTTCTCTTGAACCAGTCCCAGTCCTGCAGGCTGTCCTTGCAGAGCAAGGGCTTCAGCACTACCGTCTTCACTTCCACCTCTAACCTTGCTTGCAGTGCTTTGGTTCTTCTTTCTTGCCCTTTTTGAAATGACTGCAACATTTTACTCTCTCCCATAATCAGGAGATTTTCACAGAACCTTTTGAAGATATTTCTTTGAAGAAACATCCTTGGATGCTTCCTACCAGGTCCCAGGGCCTCACAGGGGTCAGGACTACTCAATAATCATAGAGTCATAGAATAATTTAGGTTGGAAAAGACCCTTAAGATCATCAAGTGTGACCATAAACTTAACATTAAAACCACCAGTAAACCATGTCCCTAAGTGCGACATCTACACGTCTTCTAAAAATCTCTGGGGATGGTGACTCAAGCACTTCCCTGGGCAACCCATTCCAATGCTTGACAACCCTTTCAGTGAAGAAGTTTTTCCTAATATCCAATCTAAACCCCCCCTGGTGCAACCTGAGGCCATTTCGTCTTTTTCTATCTCTTGCTATTTGAGAGAAGAGACCAACACCCACCTCACTACAGCCTCCTCACTACAATCTCCTTTCAGGTAGTTGTAGAGACCAAAAAGGTCTCCCCTCAACCTCCTTTTTTCTGGACTAAACAACTCCAGTTCTCTTAGCTGCTCCTTGTAAGACTTGTACTCCCCCAGCAGAGCCTTCCTACTCTCAAGCAGATCAACACTGCCACCTAACTTGGTGTCATCTGCAAACTTACTGAGGATGCACTCAATCCTCTCATCCAAATAATTGATAAAGATATTGAACAGAACTGGCCCCAATACTGAGCCCTGGGGAACACCACTTGTGACTGGATGACGAGCTGGGTCTCCCAAGAACAATTGGTCTTACCATTAAAGACTGAGACAAAGAAGGCATTAGGTACCTCAGCCTTTCCCTCATCCCTTGTTACTATGTTTCCCTCACATCCAATAAAGGATGGAGATTCTCCTTAGCCCTCCTTTTGTCATGAATGTATTTATAGAAACATTTTTTATTGTCTTTTACGGCAGTAGCCAAATTAACTTCTGAGTCAATCCTCATCCCCTGTTGGTAGCACATCTCCTCCTTGGACCCTGTCAGGGGAGACCTGAGAGACTGTTTCCATGAAGCCAAGGCAAAGATTACAGGGTATCTCAGCCTTTTTTGTGTCCACTGTCACTAATTCAACTGTCTTATGTAGCTGCATGATAGCATGTTCCTTTTTTGTTCCTTTTGTTCATATGTGCAGACAGAAGCTCATCTTGTTGCCCTTTGTGTCCTTTGGCAATTTATCAACCTTTCCTGAACTTTGTCTGTCCTGACAATATCCCTACATGCCCAGACAATGTTTCTATGGCCATCCTTTGCTGCCTGTCCTCTTTTCAGCTCCTGTGTAAGATCATTTACACTGGGGCTCAGCCATGTGTTCCCATTTAGCCAAACTTGTCTTACGATAGGTGAACTATTTTCCTGAAAATTTGGATAACTTGGAGCTTGAAGGAGACTGCCCCTGAAGACTTGCTCCTTTTCTTTACTACAGTTGCAGTAGTTCCCCAATGGTTTCACCATTCCGATAAAGCCTTTCTTTGAATCATCCGCAGTTGTCACTGCCATCTGGCATTCAAGTTTTTCATATACTGCTATGTTATTTACTGCTGCACAGTAAATGCATAAGTCACAATATTAAAAGTATGTCAGCCTTTCCTTTTCGTGTGACTTTTCTGTGAGTTGCTTATCTTCCTTTGCACGTGCTTCAAGATTTAGCTGGGTATTGCTCTGATACTGCTGCTGTGTAGGGATCTGGGCTATGTTCCAGTTTTAAAGCCATGCTCCCTGAGGGAGTCGTGGAGAGAAAAGTATTTTTCCCTTGGTAGCAGTGCAGATATAAAACACACCTGCATACCTTGAATCTGTGTTGATATAGGGGTAACTATTAACATGGAACATTTTATTGAAAGGAACCCCTGCACAAAATGGAATACATGGGCTTGCCACAGTTACAATGGATAAGAGCAGGAGGACTTTCCTCTGTGTGATAATCATAAACACCGATGGGAAAATAAAAACTCTCAAGAACTAGCTCTGAGCCCGTCAAAGCACACTCATGTGAGTAAAGGGGAATCTAGATGGAGAGGAGGTAATACAGCCCCATGTGAGTAATTTTCAAGGTGCTGTACCTTTCAGTCTTTGGAAAATGCTCAAAACACAGCCTCAAGTTTCATGGGAAATGAGATTGTTAATCTAACTCTGAACCAACTTCTATGTGAATAATGGCCAACTCACCAGCTATCACATTCAATCAGCAGTCTGCACCGGGAGGCCCCAGGAGACATCCATATTTATATATTCAGTGAAGGATGATTTTCCACATGTGTATAAGTGTTTGTATGTGTGTTTTGAGGAATTTGTTCTCATAAGCTACTTTGTGCAATATTAAGTTTCATCCTTGAAGATGTTAATCTTCCTTTAATTTAAATAAAAAATTGCAGAGAGCAGGTATGATTTTTTGGTTTGGTTTGGTTCGGTTTTGTTCCAGTCCTGCAGTTTGTATAGTTTTCACACTTTCCTTTGTGGATATGGCATCTTATGCTGTTTGTGAACCAAAAGAGGGCATACTCATATGATTGGTAGATATTTTTCTTGTTTAGTGCAACATACCCTTTCATAGCACATGCTCTCAACTTCCTTTCTTCCTTTAGCACGATGAAGTGACATTTCTTTACCATGAGAAATAAACTGCCTAATAGCTCCTGTTTCTCACCGATCTACATCAAGTGGATTTTTATTGCACTACTTGGTATTGACTACATTACTGCTGTTTCCCATTAAGCTGAAATTTCATTATATTTCTACAAGTTCATTCCTCAAGGTTACAAAGACTTAAACTAACTCATCCTAGTTCTCCTTTTTGTAGTCTCTGTTCAGATGTATGTCTTTTCTGAAGGACTATGAGCAGCTCGTAGGCACAAGTGCAGGTACCTTTGATATGAAAGCCAGTTCCTCTCAAGTACTCTATTAATGACCCTACGAATGAATCTTTTCTGACTTCCTTTTCAGAAGCTTTACTAATGCTGAGCATACCTCCTTCTTCTTCAGTAACCCCTTTCTTCTAGTACTTTAAAAGCCTTTGCATGCTGCGCATGATCTTTTGTTTGCCAGACCTGGTCTATTCCTGATTTTTAAATGAATGGTGACGGAATTTAAATGAATGGATGGAGATTGGTTTAGTACAGTTTTTCTAGCACCACCCATTTCGGAGTCTTACAGCATATTCAATTGTAGAGGGTAAAAATAACACACACTAAGGTTCACTGTTTTCCTGCAGAGTGAGATGAACAAATATTATTACGCTGCAATTGATATACAGCTCTGACTGGAGCTACATTGTTGTTTAAATAAAATTGGAACAACCTAATAGCTACAGGGTGATAAACAACAAGCACACCATTGGAAGACCAGACTGAGGTTTATCTGAGTAGCCTTCTGCTGCTCTGTGAGCACAGGTTGGCTTGTAGGATTTTCTGCTGAGCAGAACAAGCAGTCTGAGATTCAGCCTGGGAGCCCTGATAGCCCATAGGCAGCTCAATGGCATTAAGTCAACTTTGCTGATTCCCTCTAAGCTTTACTTGTTCTGTTCTTCATGTTTGCCCTGCGAAGGTGCACCTACAAAGCTAACTAGCAATAATTTACAACACCAGGTAAGCTGTTAAAACTTCCCAAGGCTGTTTCTCCTCTGACCTTTCCTCTTTACTTCACACTCTTGACTGCATCATTGGCCAAATTTCACTGGCTCTTTGCTCTTTTTATTCTAAATTGAACTTTTAAATGTGAATATTATAAACAAAACATTCTGCCTGTCCCTTCAGCTTAGTAAATATAATGTGAGCAAAATTAAAGTCCAGACATGGTCAATCTTTTGGTTTTAAGCTTCAGGTTTTCAGGCATTTGGGCAGAGGCAGTAAGTTAAGACATATGGAGTCTGGAAAAATACTTGTTTTCTAAACATGTTAGAGACAGAATTTATTGTTAGAGTAAATTAATACAAATAAACATATGAATGAAGGAAAAGGAATATTAACAACACAAGAAAGCAGATGGAACAAAGAGTCCTGTTGGTCCTGGAAAGCATTATTCAAGGCTTGAATTATGTTTACTCAGGTTACGAGTTCTGTCCCAAACTATTTGTAAGAAAGCAGCCATCAGAAATACTAATTCTGATAAAAAGTTCGTTTTGCTGGAATTCTCCTTCCTCATTTTGTGACTGAAATATAAAATGACCTGGGAAAAAATCAGATGCCAGTCCCTTTTTCAGTTGCTCCAGAAACTGAATTTACCTACTCAGAAGTGGGAGCCTACACCTCTCCTCTTAACCCTTTCCCAGAGCCTCACATCATGGAAGGTGGGGGGCAGGGGTGGTACCACCCCCTTCAGGCTGTGTACAGAGGGATGGGATTTAGATCTGCTTATAGAGGATACCTGCACGCTCTTGTCCTGCTGGATTCTCAATGCTGCTCCCAGCAGCTCAGCTACCAGCTACCAGTAGTGGTTCTGCTCAGCTGCTCACCTTGGGAGAGACTTCCTTGTGAACAGCCGGGTTCAGAGCACCCAAAGCACCTTCTGCAGTCAGCACCAGCAATTTGGAGAGCCTGAGTTATGCCCCTGCCTCTGACAAGACTTGAGAGTTGGGATGGTTTTGTGGCACCATGGTGTGGAGTCCTTTCCCCTCATTCCCTAAAACATGAGACACCTTAGAAGCCAGATGTGTGGTACAGCTCTGTTGAAGCCTGCTCTGTAAGCATGCCCGAGGCTAGCATGTGGCTTCTAATATGAAAACATACACTTAAATGTTGCCATCCTGTTGCTCAAAAAGCCCCACCACTCAGCTCAGCATGGCTGGCAGGTGTGTTTCTCTAGAATCAGTGAGGTTAATTTTTGGTTTGGAGGTATAGCGTGAAGAAACTGACCCTTCTGCTGTGTCCTGTGGATGTAGAGGGAAGCTACTATCATTTGTCCCTTCTGCAGTCTCTGGCACTTTAAAAGTAACATAGATGTTGAAAGGCTTGTTTGTTGTTTTGTTGGTGCTGCCAGTGTGAATCTTGTCACTTCATTCCACCTCAGCCTCCCCCTTCCTCTGCCTCCAGTCACCCCACCTTCTCCTCCACATCTTCTTCCATCATTTTTGGTGATATCACCGGCTTGAACTGGTCACCCACTCCCCACCACCCCTACAGAAACCCTGCTCAAAGTGAGACTCTGCTGCAGTAATGTAATCTGGAATGTGCTATTTGATTTCAGCAGCTCAATTGGATCAGCTGCCTGCAGAGCTACACGCTCTCCTGCCAGGGTGGCAGAGTGGAGCTTAATCACTTCCCTTCAAGGCCAGGTCTGGTAAGCGTGGGATGTAGTTCCACCATGAATCATCTCAGAGCTGAAAGAAATGGCAGGAGCCCATCGAAAATATCCTACAGACTTCAGTAAGGTTAAATGAAATGAGGGCTATTGACATCATCATTTTTTTGTACTTTGTTCTGCAGGCTGAAGATTTGTAACAGCAGTGAAGAAGAACAAATTCCTTCGTGTCCCCCAGCAGCAGGAAAGAGGTCATCTCGTCTCTAGACTGTGTCCCCAGGTCTCTCACCACTCTCCTCTTTTGGCCTGGAATTACAATTCTCCTCTTTCTGCTTGAACACATATTAACTACAGAATTCAGGAGAGATCATTTCTATAACTATTGTGTCACTACCACACAGAATTACTTTGTAAATGACATAATTACCCACCAGATTGAAAAGACTGGTTTAGAAGCACCCACCCCAACCTTGTGCTTTCAGCTTTACAGGACTTCCTCCTAAAAGACCAGTCAGGGTCTACATGCTTGCAGGGTGCTCCAGTGTTCACAGTGCCTGGTGAGCCCAGGCATTCATATCTCAAGGTAAAATAAATTGAAGAAAGCTATAAAAATTATTGAGCAGCTCATAAAATGCAGTACTTCCTTCTCACACCATGCCAGCTTTTTTGGTTCTGCTCCTAAGTTCCTTCAGTGGCTGAACTCATAAGGTGGCTCTGCTTTTAAATTGTGCTAGGTGCAGTCCACAGGCTGTCTGCTGCCCTAGGATGCAGTGTGCTGCTAAAAAAGTAATGTTTTCTTTTCTCCTTTTTTTTTTTTTCCTGAGCAGACAAATTTCTTACTCTTTCTCTTCTGGCTTCTTCACTGAGATGCAGTCCTCAGAGCCTGACAATCTGTCAACAACTTCTTAAAGTATTTAGGGGCGGGGTGGGAGTGGAAAACTTGTTCAAGTTCATGACCATTTTTTCTTGGAACTGATCATCTGGGTTCCCCCCACCCGCTTCAAAACCAGATTCAATTTTAAAACTTGTTAGATAAAGCACTATGTACAGTGCTATGGATAAAACGATTCTTCCAAAAGGTATCCTGGCAAAACTGTTCGGCGTGATCGTGTTCAGCAGATCTCTTATTTAATACAGTTAATTTTCCTTTAAGATTCCTGCCCCATCCTCCCCTTGCTTTTTATCTCACAGGTTTGCATGTGTACATGTTCCCTCTGTGATGCAGATGAACATCTTTAAAGATCGGGTTTTTTTCTTTTTCTTTTCCTCCTCATTATCAATAACCTATCAAATGTTGGATTTTGTGTCCAACTTTAAAAGTAATGATGTCCAGCCAAGTTCAAATTGAGCAATATGTGTGAGCATGTGAGGCTTAAGAGGATGATTTGCCAACTCATGACCATTGAAGCTGTGTTTTAGAGACTTATACTTGAAATCCTGCCAAGGAAAACAACTTTATGAGCTTTTATTACTGTCTGTTCCTAAAGGAGGAATGATAGCTCCACTGGTATTATCTCTAACTCTTCTACTCACCTTTACTTTACTCGTTGCTGCCACAGGTTTTATGTTGTGAAAACAGATGAAGCATAGGTGGCATTTGCCTTTCAAATATAGAGTAAATCAGATAAATTCTGGTTGAAAGAAAGATTCCCTTGAAAATGCAGAAATTTGGTTACATGTAACAGCTTGGTGCTTCAATAGCTTTTAGTTTTTCACACTACAATATCCAGTATTTGTTCCAAACAGCATGTAGAAAATAGGCATATTCCTGACCCACTACTGGGTAGCAACAGAGCTCTGCATTATGCATGCTCAGTTAAGTGATTTTTGATTAATAAAGAGAAGCCAAATCCATGGAGCCTCATTCCCACCCTGCCTACATTACTTTTATTCTTTTGTAAATTCATGGAACCATATAGAATTCAGTTATTTAAACCTGCAGTGGGTACATAAAAATGAACCAAAGCTCATAACCACAAGAGAAGACACAAAATAACAAAGCCCCTCCTCCTCCCCCCCGCCAAAAAAAAAATCTAAACAGATCCCAAAATAATACATGCGTCTTTTTTGAAAATGCCTGCATGTCAAGGAGCTTCTGATAAAATATTGATATTGCAAGAGGCTCCTGACAGAAGTTGGTGAGGGGAACAGTCTGGGCACTTAGGCTTCTGGCAGTCATGCTGTGGGGTGGAAGCCTGGGCACTGGGGCTCCCTCATAGCTCAGCTGCTGTGAAGCCAGGACCTCCCAGAGTCACTGCTCGGGGGCTCCTCAGTGCCTCTGAGGGCTCCTGGGAAACTGGTCCCTCTCTCAGGGCAGAGAGTTAGGGGATGCCATGGCTGAATCAAGGACTTTGCTGCTCAGTCTGCCAGCTGCATTTCTTCCAGAATGAAGTGTTTGCATTGTTTCAAAATTACTCTTCTGCCTAGATGTTCTCCTTCGCAGGACGTTTCAAAGTTTCTACTCCGTGCTCCAAAGCATAATGCTTTTTCAGGATGTTGAAGTTTCAGAAAGGAAATGAAGATTTCTGAATAGTGGCACATAAGTAGTGCCTTTGGAATGCTGTTGGCAGGGAAGCCAAGGAACGAAGTTACCTAGATCAAGTATGAAGGGCAAAGAAAGAACAAGCAAGGTTTCTTCATGGTATTGGCGCTGTGCAGGTCTGTGAATACCTGCAGGGTTTATTCCTTCAGCCTATGAAATCGACACCATCCTTGTATATTTAGTTCAATTCACCTTTGTGCCCACCCCTCTTCTTCAGTAAGTGTTCAGGAATTGCACAAAATGTGAAAATTCAGCGATGCAGTACAAATAGACAAGGAATCACAGTCATGTTCCTTGGGGCTTAGTTTTCAGGCAACTGTATGGCAAGTGTCCCCAGATGGAGTGGTCTAGATTCAAGCTGCCTCCCACCTGGGAGCTGTGTTGCTGAGCCCTGACACCAAGCCTCATCCCTCACCCCCTCCTTTCTGATTTTACAAGACTGACATTGATCCTTGGGTTTGCAGTCACATACTGTAGCTTAAGCCTCCTTGCCTGCCTGCACGTCTTCTTTCTCATGAGTGGATTCTGCAAAAGAATCTGCCGTCTTTCCTGCTGCAGAGACTATCCTTGCTCCTTGCTTTTCTTTTCCTTCTAGAAATCTCCATCATCTGCAATGGAGCCTATTCTGCTGGAACCAGCTGCCCCTCACAAATGGATGAAGCGAAGATCTATTATCACCAGAACATGTGGAAATTAGAAAATGGGCTAATGGAAACCATTAATGTCCTCCTCTCAACAATCAGATGAATGGTGGATCAATGCAGTATATTAATAGATTGGCAATGATTTAAGATAATATAAACATTAAGTCTCAGATATTAGATGGGAAGAAAGCAAGACAAGGACAGCACTCTATTATATCTATGAAAAATATAAAATAGCATCTTTTAAGACATATTTCCTGTCCAGCATTTTGATATCTTTGAAGAGATAATATTGGAAAACTGCTCTCTGTCCTTCCATAATAACACCTAAATTTGATATGAAACAGTCTGTCTCCTTACAAAGCAAATCTTATTGCAAGCCTGTAACAATGAATAAATCCTTTCTCATGTATTCTACAGGTAAAATAACAATAGTAGTCACAGTTTGCAGACAATAATTGTTACTTTTTTAATATCAATGCCTCTTTTGTTTGCAGTGTGTGCATAACATTGTAAAAAGGAGTGATTAAATATGATTGATATAACAGTTGCAGTACCCACACAGATTCTACACAAACCTCAAAGGAAAACCTCAAAGAAGGGAAAAAAAAGAACTCTAAAGGAAAATTACTGCACAAGTACTTTATGCTAACCTGGCATCATGCATAAAAATAAAATAATGTCTTTAAGTGAATGATTCTTATGCTTTAGGGACTAATTAAGTTTTTAATGTGGTCACATTCTTTGGAAAATATTAGAAGCCTTATGATTCAAAAAACTTTGCTTCTCAAATAAACCTTTGTGGAGGTCAGTCCATTCACATCTTCAGGACTCGGTTTTAATCAAAATTCCTCAATAAATTCCTGTTGAATTGCTTTGTGTCATTACCTGTGGGAGCACTTATGAATGCAGATGATGATTTGAACTACCACAAATCCCATAAATGAGAGGTCAGAAAGGTTAGATCATGGCAGTTCAGTGAAGAAATGAAAACAAACCATAAATTATCTCCACCAGAAGGACAGCATGTTCAGCCAGACGTCACAGGTTTTGTTTTTCAATTGCTAACAGTCCTCTGACACCCTATCACAGTGCTTGGTTTTAACAGCTTGTAACAGGTCACTGTGATCAGGAGAGCTCAGGACTCACACGCACATATTTAACATACCAAGCTATAACTGGGCAACTGAGGGAGTACTAATTGGTTTTAATGGGTTGAATACATTGAAATACATAGTTGAATGATTTTTTTTTTTTAAAGTTGTGACTAGTAGAGAAAAATGTGAATATTGCCAATTCACTTAATTTGGAATGGAGTGTTGACAAAGAGTAGTCAAAATAGTCTTGTTGGCTGATGTTCCTAGTGCATACAGAAAAACATAAAGCTAGTGAATTTTAGAAGCTGCTTCTCGTTATTTGGGGAGCTAACGGAAAAATAGAATGGGGGAGGACCCTGTCTAAAGGATTCAATGTCACACCATTATGATGGGTACAAATATATTTCATAGTAAGGTTGGATGCTATAAGTGCTTCCATTGCTGTTAAATTATGCTTGAGTATAGCTAAGCGTGCCATTAAAATCATGTATTACTGACACAGGCAATATTTATTTAATTTAATTTTATGGCACATATTTCAAGCAGGACAAGAAGAAATATCGCCTGACCTTCCCCATGGTCAGGAAGTTTATTATCATTGTCAAACAGACTCAGAATCAAGAAACCATACCCATTAACACCAAAACCATTGGCATTATGGGACCTTGTATATTAAGAGAGGGTAGACAGAGGACAGAAAAGACATGGAGCTCTTTCTGTCCATGGAAAGAGTGGTGAAATCAAGAACAGAGGGGAAAATTCAAAAGGTGCAACAGAGATCCTGGAGTATGTGGGTTCTGGTCTGTAGACGAGCCTAATTCTGGTTCAGGCAGAATGAACAACAGCTTGAAAGAGGAATGAAAAAAAATGAAGATTTGAAAAAGTATGTAGTGAAAAGCAGAGACAATAAGACAGGTACAGCAAATGCCTCAAGAGGCTAAAATCCTGCCTTTCATATTCAGGTCTTTGGTTCAAATCCAGCTTAAGGCAGTTGTGACAAAAAAACATACTGCCATCTGATGTCAGTCCAACAGCCCCTACAAAATGAGATAGTGGTCAGTGTCGAGTTGCTGTCAGATAGATACCACTGCAGCTATAGTTAACTGGTCCATGCTTGCAGGCTGCCTTGCAGGGGAATGCAAGTCCAGAATTATTTCAGTAAAGAAAAAGACTCTTACAGCTGAGAGCGGTTTCTCCAGCGGAGGTTGGGGTATACTGGCTGAGCAGGGCTGGGATAACTCACAGCGCTGCCTGTGCTCATAGCTGTTTCCTGAACAGAGGACTTCAGTTTCCAGGGCTGTCAAAATGCCAATTTTGGCAGCGGTTAAAAAAGAAAAGGCAAAGTGGATCACTGAATATAATCACAGAGGAACGGAGAAGTTATTTTGGAAATGAAACGAGCACGGCGAGACCTAGTGAGGAAATACCGCTGTGTGCAGCTCTGACGGCCAGGAGAAAATGGCGCTGAATGGCTAATGCACACTGGAGGACATGCTGAACACTAGAATATGTGCTGTAAGATAGATCTGTGACGATTACGGGTGACCATAAGGCAGCACGGGCTTCTTGCTGTCAGACCCAGATGTCTGAATGTTCTATGTGGGTTTGTTGGCTTTTTAAAAAATGTAGTAAATGGTTAATTTCAAAAAATAAAGCGAGACCATCCAGCCCTGACCTGAATACTGTAGGCAAAAATAAGAGATGAAGGAACATTACTGAGGGAAATGAGATCCAGAAGGAAACAGTATGGACTAGTGCCAGTAACTCTCATACAAGAACCAATTTAAAATCTGGAGGTTAAAAAGGAGCAGCCTACCAGCAATTCAGTCAGAATTTATGTTACACTCGTGTAAGTTTTGGGCTTAAATCGTCAAGAAAAGACTTGTTGACACAGGTTAGAGGAAGTGAAATAACAGCGTTGATTGTGTTTCACATCTTTATTTAGGCATGTGAGGACAGATCTGTAAAGGTATGCAGGTACCTGAGGAATCTCACTAGGGCCTTAAAACTCTCTGAAACTCATGAGGGCCAAAGCCATACAAATTAATTATATGCTGACACCCACTTAAACTCCTTCAATTTTAGCGGAGATAGGTGCCTAAATATTTCTGAGGTTCCAGGGCTACATCTGTCCATCCGCATCTGTGGCTGCCCGAACATCTTGCAAAACCTGGCCTCCACCAGCTAATTTCTTCATGCACATACCAATTTGCAGCCCCAGATCTTACTTGCATCTCTGGAATTAATTTGATTTCTGCAAGTGAAGAACTTCTCCACATGGCTGTTTTCTCCTTTTGCGTAGTGGTGGGGCAAAACTGCCTCTCCAAATAATTTCTTCATCTGCTTCCCCTCACCTCCCATTATGCCTCTGCCCTGTGAGGACGTGGGAAGGAGCACAGAAGAAGACACATACTGTTCTTGCATCCCAAGCTGCACTATGCTCTCAGGAGCAGCAGGGTGCAAAAGCAAAATATCTTGGGAAAAGGGGCAGAGAGGGTCCTGGCAGAGCTTGCCCCCAGGCCCTTGCTGGTAGACGGAGACAGAAGAGGTAAGTTCCTCTCCAACTCTTCAAGCGCTTCCACAGTTAAAGACAATCTGAATCCTTGCACCAAATCCTTGAACACCTTTTCCCTAAAATTGTGAACTGGAGATCACAAAGCAAGAAGCAGCAATGTGGGGCACTTAATCCAAATGAATAGCACAGTGCTCACCAATCACAGCGTCAGATGGCATAGCACAAAAAAAAGGGGGCTTTTATGTGAAGAGAATAAGGAATTCTTTCAACCATATTTCTGTGATTTACACTATCAAAATACCAACAAAATGCCTCCTCTTGTTCCTTTGATGTATACTGTGTTTCTGAAGTTTACCATGCTTATACCAGAGAACCTCATTAAAACCAGAAAAAGGCAGCTGAATTAAACTCATTATTAGCTCCACATTTTTTCTCATACATGTGTGTCTGTATGTTTAGGTGTGTATATGTGCACGCTTACACCATGTGTATATATGCATTTTCCATACTAGCAGAAAGAACTGGAATTCTCTAAATGCTACTGAGGTGCGTAGCTTAACTGTTTTCTAGATATGACCAAATGGGTAAAGACCTGCCAATTTGGAGAAGTCCAATAGCTGTGAACTGAGTAGACTGAGAGTCATAATTTTTTCTTACCTATGCTCAGTCTTTACATCAAGGGCTGGTGTAAGCTCTCCTCTTGCTCCTGCAAGTTGAACACTTTCCCCACAAGCACCATCAGGCACCGCAAAAGGCCAGTCTACCTACCACTTCTTGAACATTTCATCCCTCATTCTCTGTATCTGATACTTTCAAAGCTGATGCTACATCTTCTGGTGCTCCAGGCAAGTCATCAAATACCTCTTCGCACCACAGGCACCCACATAAAAATAGTTACGGATTGCTTTGCTGCTCCTCCTGCTTTGCTGCCCTGGAGATACAACAGTTCCTGCAGATTCAGAAGTGATTTTGTTTTAGGCTGTGTTTAAACACAGTTGGGTTTTTTTTGAGCAGAATGATGAAAAGAGGAGTTAGAATAAAAACAAAGTTAGTTTGAATACTGTAATGAAGACCTGGTCTGTGATAGAAAGCCCTAAGGAGTTGAAGACAAGAACCTTGAGGAGCTGGTTGCCCATTCTATTGTAAGTCAAGGCTACTTTTGCTTTTCTCATCACCCTGAAAGTCCCTAGGAAGTTGCTTTCATGCGACAATTTATCCTGCCTTACTGAATACAGCTGCAGCTTTATTTTCCAGTAATCCTACTGCCACTGGGTGGACCCTGTAAAGTGCTGGCTGCTCACACATTGAGGTAAGTATTTCTGCCCTGTTGTATTAGGTTGCTTGCTAGGCCAGGCAGCATGTGATGCTTGCAGACTGCAGAACTTGGCACTGAGCAGATCAAACTGTTGGGGAAAAAAAAAAAAAGAAAAAAATAGAAAAAATCGTGTTTTCTTTCCTTACTCCTAGATCCTAGATCCCACTATCACACTAGGCATTGAAAACACCCTAAAATCAAGCAGCTCTCTATTGTAGCTGAGCCTCTTGAGTAAAAAACTGATGTTTTTAAAACTGTTATCTACATCAGCTGTCATTGACAAAGGCTGAGAGGAATATAGGCAGTCTGTGATTTACAGTGAAATTGTAATTTCTTCCAGTACCTGAAAGAGTTGTTGACTGAGCTATCATCTGGCTAATTTCTTAGCTGCCAAAAATTATAACTATATTGCTAAGTACACTATGGATACAGACCGTGAGATTTCTTAAGTTGAACACTGGAGCCATGTTTGCTCACTATATGGATCTGCGGACAGTCCTATTCCTCTAATTATGAATCTGCTTAGTAGGAGGCACCTGTTGGCATTGTCTTACCTGCAAGTCCCAAACCATGTGGGCTTTTTTTGGTGCATGCTGGGACAGTACAGCCGGTACACAACAGATGGCATGAGGGAGTCCCTAGTCAGAGGATGCATATGTGCTCAGCCCCAAAGTCAAATCTGTGTTGTTGCAAACCAGGGAGTTGCCAGGCAGAGCCCATGACCGTGTCCGCAAGGTGCCAAGAGAAACTAGAGCAGAGCTACTGAATAAGTTTGCCATTTTTGCCGTGGCCTAAAGGATGCCGTAGTTTAATGGGCTGTGCTGGCTCATTAGAAGTTCGCTTTCATTTTTTGTCACTGTTCATTTTAGCTAAAGTTATCAATGGAATTAAGCATTGAGGGACAGCACAGTGGGCAGCTCTTCACTTTTGGCTATTTTACAACATCCAGGAGAGAACCTCAGGAGGAAGCTGAAGAGTGGGAATGAAATTTGGAACATACCATGCAGACCTTGCTTGCAAAGAAGTGCCTAAATACAGGCATTTCATGTGCAAAGAGAATAGAAGATATTCAAAATTCAAAATACACTTAAACGCAGAAACCGAGGTGACTGCATGCAACTGGGAAGCAGGTGCCAGTTTTAAGCAAACCTCAAGGCTTGTTTAATAGAAGCACATCTGATCTTTAAAAGTCAGCACAGGTGTTTGCGTTTTAATTGCACAAATCTATCCTACTGCCCCATGTTACGCCCTGGAAAAGTTAGAAGTCAGCTCTGAGATAGCTGTACTATTAATATGGGTGTCGCTAATTGATCACATGTTGGTCATGAAATACTGAGTTCAGAGCTATGGCAATGCCTCTGTTTTCTCTTGTGGTTCTTTATCATATTTCATTTCAGAAATACACTCTTGTTAATTAACGTTCTACAGTTTCATGGGTTCCTTTGACTTTATAAGATGGGCCGTGTCTTTATCCTAGCATAGCAATATCTGCTGTGATAGTCGTTTTTTTCCAAGGCTTGGCAAAATGATCGTCATTGATTCTTAGAGATGTTTTGAAAATTCTTTGGCTGTGTTTTGATCATTTTATGGGCTAAGCTGCAAACATGAGAGAAGGTGAAAAACATCTTTAAGTGCAAAAGTTTTTGATAGTAAGACAGCATGATGGGAAATCATAGATAGGAGAAGTTATGATTTATGTGTTGAAGATTATTAAGCAGTCCTGAAAAATAATGAAATATACATACATTAAATAAAGTGATGAGCAGTGAAGCTGATAATGGAACTAAACTGGCTTGGTTTAAGATAAAAACATCCACTAAACATATCTGAACCTTTACTAAGTACCTGGGAAGGTAAAGTGTCCGTCTACAGGGTCACTTGGGCTAAAACAAAGCAGGTATTAGTGGGGAATACAGGAAACCAAACATATGAAGGCTAGAAATTAAGGTAAAGATTGGTAGCTGTTGTAGTCAGAAGGATACATGTGTGCTGCCAGACTTTAACCTAACTAGGTTGAGATTCAGGAAAAAAAAAAAGGGCAAAAAAACCAAGGGCAGTATATGGATTAAAAAAACTGACACCGGTGAGGTATGAATTTTTTCTGTGTGTGTTTTAGTAAGGTGACCAGAGAGCGAGGAGTTTTAAATGATGATCTACAAAGTTAGGAGCTCAATGTTAGTCTGCACTTTGCAAATCTGAAGTGTTTATTTTGCTTTCGAGGTTTTGTTTGTTTTGGGGGTTTGGGTTTTTTTTCTTCTTTAACTTTCAGCCTCTGAGCTGGAGTTCTGATTGCAGCATATTTCTCTAAGTATCCTGTGCAGGTGGCATACTTGGAATGGAGCCGGTTTAATAAGTGAGGGATTTAAGTCAGATTTAGTTGAGATAAAAATAAGGATAAATTAAGCTAGTTATGTTTCCTTCCTGCCTTTATCTATGTGACACTTCACTACCGCTAAAATTATGGAGGAATGAGACATTTCAGATGAGAATAAAGCAGCCAAGAGATATAAACATTAGTGAGGAGGGAGTTATTTTATTTTAAAAAGCCTCCTTTTTTAAAACCTGTCCTCCCTGCTGAGAAGGAAGGCAAGGTGAAGGAAAGGTTTCCCGTTGAATTTAGAGATGGCAGAATCAGCCTGGAATAGTTAAACAACGCTTCTCACAGGAGTGAAAGTCAGCCACTAAATGCATGAAACTAAGAGGGAGTATGACAAAATCAGACGATGTTTGAAGACAAAGAAATACATTTTATGGCTGGGAGAGGACAGGGGGCAGGATGAGGAGATCTATTTACATCAGAAGTTTCATGCATCTGGAGGATGCCTGACAGGCACAGAGCACAAAAAAGGACTGTTTTAGCCACGGGGACCTCATTGTGAGGCTTTGAAAGCATGGCAGGCTTTTGGAAAAGGACGGAAGCCTAGGTCAGAACCAAATTTAGGTTATTCAGCACAGTTATCATCCCAGTAACAAATGTGAGAACTGAGCAAGCACAAATACAATGGAAGGTATTTAAATTTGGATGGGTTTGAAAACAAATGCTTGATGAGGTTCGTAAATGTCAAATGAACAGATGGAGCTGAGAATGAAACCAGCAGGGAGATAAGGCAGAGATAGCTGTGAGCAGGGGTGGAAAACAGGAAACTCCAGTTGGTGGGCTACGGGTGAGGATGAGGGGATGCGGGACTGCCAAGATAAGAGCTAAGACAAAGGCAGATATGGATGGTCCTCAGGCTGCAAGGAAGAGCAGAGGTCAGCACGATCAATTATGGGAAGAAAGACCCCTGCTTGCAAATCCTGGAACCAGAAAGAGGGGTCGGAGGTGGGGCAGGGGCAAGGGAACCTCCTCAGGGCCAGGGCACAGTTGAGCTTCCCTACAGATCAGTTTGGCCATCTGCATGCGGGACCACATCCTGGCACTACCAGATTTTGTCATCAGCCTGCAGAGGTCCATACGCCCCTGCCAGGATTCTTCTGCCTTACAGGCAACTGTTGCTGTGCGGTGGGATCATACATGGCCACGCTGTGTGGGCACCTTGGAAGGCAAGGACAGTCCTGCTGGGCTGTGCTTGCATTTGGGGCTTCCTGCAGTGCTAGCTGTGCTGTGGGTCCCCAGGGGCACGTTGTGCCAGAGGCCAGAGAATAAACCAACCTACGCATTTTTGTCCTGATCAAATAAGGTAGCAACTCCACTTCCTTTCAGCTCATGTGCTCCCCAACATTGAGCCCGTTATGAGGGTCTCCTGAGATTCAGCTTTAGATTTATGCTGTCAACCACAAAGGAATAGCCTAATGCGTGCGGGTGCGATGCAACGAGCTGCTGCTGTAGAGTCCTCCTAAGCAAATTGCTTCTTCACTGTAAGGCTGAGCTGTCTCATTACCCTAATGACCCGTCTGCCTTGGCAATGCTCTACAGAAACTGCTGCACAGTGGGAGCATGCTGCAGGTCCAGGTGACTACGGGGGTGAGACACCTGTAGTTTCCACACATGGAAACTGCAGCAGGTTTCAATGGGATGTCCAGTGGCTCTCAGAACCAGGCTGCAGGCACATTACCAAGCATATGCTGGCTCCTCTCACAGCATCAAACATCAGGTTTTTGTCCACGCTTTAATTTACTTTACAGGCAGAAACATAGAATTTGTGGATGGTATTTTTTGGTTGGTTAGTTGATTTGTTTTTACACTCTGATTGACCATAACACACACAAAAAAAAGAGATAAGACTGCTGTTCCCAAACTTCACCTTTAAAAGAGCAGTGACAGATTTAAAATACTCCCTCATCTTCATATTCTTTTTTTTTTAAACCTTATTCTTGTTTCCTTTGTTACTACCACATTGCTTGAAAACAATGTGGCTAAAGAATAAGATTGTCCTTTTTTTATTTAGGTTGCTTCATCAAGTTACAGTATGCTGAGTATAGTCAGCTTTTTGCTATCCTTGGGTACCATTCAGGAAAGAGTACTATCTTCTCAGGCAGTTTGTGAACTGCAGTCTTATGCTTACTGTGTTTTGGAGGCCATCAGAGTGTGATATGTATGTAGTAAAAATTATATGTGCATAAAAACTCAGCGCTCAAGACATTTTATACCATGCTGACTAATGCTGTTCCCTCACACAGTTATAATACTAAGGTGTTGCACACAAAACAATTTATTTTCCTTTCTGTTTCCTTTTTTTTTTTAACATGAAATTGCAATTGTGACAAAATGCCTCCCTTCTCCATCCCCCACAGAAAGTAGGGGCAAGCAAGAGAGAAACTTAAAGTGTGTTTAATGACTCCAAACACTTCTGTCTTGACACTGACTGCTTACAGCACATACATCTTTCTTTTATAAAGTTACATATTTAGGTTTCTGTGCCATTCTAGAATAATCCCTATATATAGTGAAGAGAAAATCACTCTAAGAGTAATTTTAAAAAGTTCTATAAAAATGAAAATTTTTTCTGCAGCCAGCACTTGGAGATGTCCTTGCATGAAGGCTGTTCCAGAGTTTTTATTTCACTATAAATGATTCTAGTCCACCCTCCTTACACTCATTTAAAACTGAATCAGAATTCAAATAAGAATTAACCACCCACAGAGTCTGGCATGACAATAGAAGTACTCACCAATTTTTTTCCTACACGTTATTAGCAGAGGGAATTTAGGTTAAAGAGTTTCATTATGAAAATACAACTTTTAATTCTTGACTGTCCGCCTTTTCTTTGTTTTTGTTTCTTTCTCAATGACTGAAAGTTTCCACATGCCCTTGTCGCTCAGTGTAATCTTTATTCAATAAATATTTTAGATAGTGAATAACAGACATGCTTATGAGCAAGTGGAGAAGTCACTCGCCAAGACAATTTGTTTTGGTTTGCTGCTAGTACAGGGAAAGAAAAAGGAGTAAGTTCTTGTCTATCGATCTCTCATCATTAGTCATTCATTCAAAACTGTTAAAATTGGACAAAGGCAACAAATATTTACAGCTACAATGTTTGCCTTCATATTTAAAAGTAGCATTTCTTTCTGTTATTTTGAATGTTTGTAGTAAGAGAATAGAGAAAAGATTAAATTTTGAGCTATAAAATGCAGAACTTAATGGTCTGAAAAAACAGTGAATTTTATTCCAACCTAATTTTCAGATGTTAACGTGTTAATGGATGGATGAGTCTTGGATGCTATAACCGACACTAAACACAACTACATAAAATTGCTGTTATTAAGCTTGAGAAAGTGTATCCAAATGTGGAATTTAGCCAGGTTATTTAGCCTTCATACCTGGGTATCTGCACATACAACATTAGCAATGAGGTTACAGAGGTAACTGCATATATATGTAAATATCTTCAGGAGAGTTTGGAGCTGTAGTTGCAAAGTATTGTGGCATTGCCTGAAAATGTTACAGTGAAAGCGATGGTCTGACAAACTGCTTTACTCAAGCTCATGGAAAAAGTTCTATTGTTTTTTAATAAAGCAAGAATTTCAACTTTGAGACAAGTGCAATGCATTTTTCCCCCAAACTGCAAGGAAACCATGGTAGTACTGTGTGTTATTAAACTGTTCATCTGGAACTACCTGTTTGGGGAGGTTAAGAAGAAAACACTGATGTGAGCATTGGCCTCCAGCATTGTTGAGCAAGACCCTATCAGATGCTGTCCACATGGATGTGCTAGCATAGGTTGAGCGGTAAGTCAGTGCTAAGACAGGATGAAGATGATGGGATCATTAAAATGGGACCTTGACTGAGCTTTACTGTCCTGATTACCCGTGACTTTCAATAGAATTGTGTTGTCTTACTACATAATTTCTCAGCTAGGTTTATTAGAGTGAACTTCTTGTGAGTTTTAACCTCAACTGGAACTATGGGGTTGTCCCATTAACAAGAAACTTCCTCCCTTTGCTGTAACAGAGCTGTGTTTTTAAATCTTGTCCCTCTTTTCTATTGTCTAGGTTTCTGCCTTCATTTTTCTTCCTAATTCCCAATGAGGATGTATATAGAGACAGAGGTCTTCAAACACGAGTATGAATTGTATGCACTGTGACTAGTTCCACTGAAACCACGCAGATGGGGTGAGACTAAGTTTTTGCAGGATTGGAGATGTAAGTTACACCACTGGACATGCTGAAAAGAGGATTCTGTGACTAGATCCTCTTTCCCACTTTGGTCTACTAGGCAGCATGATACAAGGAAAAAAAAGTCCATCTCAGCTGGAAAACTAGTTTTAGAAAATAATTCTTTCAATAGCTGACATCCTCTTTAATTAAGAAGGGCTCGTCTTTCAAGTTATCTATTTTCCCAGCTCTGAATTTCTTGTCTGAATACTTCATTTGCAAAGACATAATGTTCTCTGATTTAAAATAAAACAAAACAAAAAATCCCATCCCCCACCAAAACTAATTTCCTTAATTTTCTTTTGGCCAGACTGCTATATTTCTATAGAATTACATCCAGTCCAGGGAACAAACTGTGCAGCAGGGGTTTTTTTTGCAGGCATTCATACCTTTTATTGTCTTTGGATATGATTTTCTCTTGTGCAATCAGCCTGCTTGGGACCTTATCATACCTCACATTTCATGTAATACTTCTGGAGTGAGTGATCAAACAGCACAGTGGTCTTCAGCAGCATTCTGATAATTCTCAAGTTGTCCTACAAAGACCTTGCTCACCCCAGGAAGTCAAAGAAACTTCATCCTCTGAGATGCAAGAGTTTTATCTCCTGCTTCAAGAATGAGTACTGTATCATCGAGATGGATAGGGCCAACATTCCTCTCCAGTATCCATGGGCCTTTTATGTTAATTTTGCCCTCCCTTCAGTGTTTGCTCATTCTGGATGGTCTGTCTCAGAGTACTCCAGGAAGCTACAGATTTTAAGTGAGCATCTCCAAGTAACCAAAAGGCTGAACTTGTATATGTGAAATCTTTTCTGCGGTGGTGGGACACAGCTGCACTTATCACGCTCATCAGTGACCACGTGGCAAAACATTGAGGGTCTAGATATAAGAATGTCATCTCCCCTGTTTAAACATGAATATTAAAGTACAGCTCTGTTCCTTCAGCAAAGCTGAGGACAGCGTGAGGGCTGCTTTGAGCAGTACTTGCCATCTGTGCTGTTTCGTGGCCACTGGCATGGGTATTGACTGCCAGGTGGGGTGTGCCTTTCTGTTACCCATTCAAAGCCGATGTAGAGATCAGCACTCCTACAGCACGACTAGCAAGGCAGGGGAAAGTGGCTCATGAGCATTGCGTCATGCACAGGACCATGCTAGGAACCATCCAGACACACAGGCTCCAGACTGTGTGCTACCTGGCAAGGCCTGGTTTTCAGCCTGGCAATAACATGTTTAAATGGGGAATTTGGAGGATGGGTTGAGTAAGCTTTAACCTCCCTCAGTGCAATGCCTGTTCATCTGACAAAAGCTTAACGGGACAATCTGAACTTCACATTGCTAAAGTTACAGAGGTCCAACTACACACTGTCAGGTAAAGTGCAAAACAAGAATTACACACAGCAACAATTTGGGAAAAACTTTCCCAGGAAGAGACATATGCTTGCAGGAATCTTATGAATGGCTAAAATAAGAAATTTCCCAGTTCAGGTATTTGCTTCTTTCTATTTAGTATGATAAAACTAGTCAGTCCAGCACTTACCTTCCAAGCTCACGTTGTACTATAGACCTGCAAACAGACTGAAAATGACCGGCTAGTTAGAGAGGCAGACGGACCTCAGGGCTTTTTTTCTCCTTTTTTTTTTTTTTTTATTTTATTAAGAAAACAGCTATCCAAATTAAGTGTTCAAATTACCATGACCAACTCGTGTATGCTATTTACATGACTTGCTAACACTTTTGCACATTTCAGGAAATTCATTTGCCTTTTCAAACCGAGGCTGTAGTGTTGAAATGAAGTGCCTACCCTTCAACTCAGTAGGTGCTTGATGGGGCTGAACAGCTGCACCCGCTTGAAAAGAGTTGCTTTTGTGCATTGCACATTACGGTCCTGAGAGCGAGAACTGACTGCTGCCAACCAGCGTGGCTCTCCACATTCATTGCTGGTAAGTACCCTCAAGTTGAGAAAATGATGCTGCTGAGAATTTTCCCCTGGCCTGCTTTCCCCTATGGTGATATATCTACGGACAAACCTTCTCTCCTGTAGCTATCATCCTGGAGACAGGAGAAGCATAAGGGGTGCTGTCACAGATAAGACAGATGCAAGACAAAGTGCTGACCTCTGATACTTCATCACTAGCTGGGGCCTTTTTCTCTGGCTGTAATCCCCTGATGACACAGCTGGCTAGGTGGCATTAAATACTCGCTATTTAGTCCATGCTGCAGCCCATCGAGAAAGAGAAGGACGTTGCATTGCAAGTGTTGACCCATTTTGAGTGCCAAGTGCAACAGTCCTAGCCACAAAAAAATAACGCTATATTCAAATGCATGCCACATTTTCTTCCCAACGTGCTCTTTAAAGCATTGCATTCTAACTAGGCGGGGGACTCGTATCTGATGATGACCAACGCTGGCTTCTTGCTCTACTGGCTGGCAGGTGCGGGTAGTCCTGCGGAGGCAGCACAATCAGCCCCTGTGGAGGAAAGAGTCCTTCACACCACTCAGCTGCAATCTCTCCTGCCAATTAAGGAGATCTGTGGATGAAATCCAAGGGGAATTGCAACCCGTTTGCCTTCACTGGGAGAATGAAGGCTCTGGTCTGTGCAGGCAGGGCTGCAGGCAGCAAGAAAAGGAAAGAACTGTTTGCAAACAGCTCCCTTTTGGGAGACATGGATGAACTGGAGGCTATTTTAAGATTAAAACAAATGGGGTACTTTTGAAAGGACAAGGCGAATTTTTTAACCCCTCATCTCTTGCTAAGCTAACAGGCGCTCAGAGGACAGTACAGCACAGCATTTTTAATGGCTCATGCCCCCACAATCGTGTGTAATTGAAACATCACTGAGAATTTATGCACTGTTTATTCACTCTTGGTCGCAATGACATAGCTTTGACATTCACATCATGAAAAGTCTGGGACAAATGCAGCACCAAGACTGACAAACAGCAAGATGAATGTCTTCTGTAGATGGATGGAGTAGTGGGAAACCGCAAAAGACTTAGGCTGCAGAGGCCTGCTCACTATGCTTTCCACTGTCAGAAAGGGCCAAGTGAAATATCATTTCATGATTGTAAGTGTATGCATGCGATATCAGCTGGAAAAGCTGCCAATACCTTCACTGTCCTGCCCTAAAAGGAGGCAAGATTTACTAGAGATTTGAGAGTTTTGGAGGTAATACCTTCCGAGCAGCTCTTCTGCTGCTCAGTGGCAGAGGTGCTGAGCTGTGTTTCTTCTTGAGTAACATCTGTGGCTGAGCTAAAACCCTCTAGGCAGAGAAAGAAGACTATCCCTGTCTAAAATGAGAAACCTTATTCCTCCTTCTCCTTTGCATAACTTCAATTAGTCAAGCCAGGGAGGCTGTGTTGTAGTGCTGATCTGTGGTAGATCAATAATCATTAATATTTTATGTTTTACGGAAATCTGAGTTTTGAAATGCTGAACTCAGAGCAGCATCACAAAAACAGGCATGAGCACAACCATTTTGGACAGACTGAGTTTTTCACTTTAAAATAGTGCAGGTAAGGCTCAGTTGTCATGAGTCATTAGGTGCACACACGCCCTCCCTTATGTGCAGCCCTGCTATCAAACTACCCTCTTTTATAGCTAGCAAAAATCAGTGGAGGAAAGTAATCTGTCCATGGTGAAATGGTCCTTAATCAACACCAAGTTGTTCTGTTGCTCAGTGGCAATGTTACTGTGTATCTGTGAATGAAGGAGGAAAGGATATGACCTATTAGGTGTATTACCAAGATAACACTTCATCTCCTTCTCTGAACAGATTTATCTGATCATATTAAATTTTAAAGGAAGCTGAAGAAAATAGCTTTCCTAGAAACTGGGGGCATAGAATACTCACTGAATACTCAAAAAAAAAAAGTGCCCAATTTTTTTTTTGGTTTTGTGTCTACCAGAGAAATTTTGCCTTTGCCATCCCTACAAAAGGGGTCTCCCCTTCTAATTATCTCCATCCATTCGGCTATTGGGATGTGATCTCACAAATTATTTACTTTTCAGGGTGAGGAGTGGTAGGATAAAAAAAAAATAATTAAAGAGTAAAACATACTTGTATATCTCTGTTACCTCCAGGCACAGGCAGAATTACATCTCATGTTGCATTTCTACAGTAGCATCTCCTTCCTTCCAAGAGAAATACAGCTTGTATTTCTGCAGCTATGAAACAGGATGTCCTGATGCAGGACCCCTAGAAGCTCTCTGGACACTTGAGGATGTGCCTGTGCACAGGAATACGGCATTGTGAACATGGTATGGAGCCAGCTCCTCAAAATTTCTTAACAATGGTCTTTAAATGCTGTTCACTGCTCTCTTCCTCCACACTTCCATCCTCAAGTATGAGATGACTAGCAGGCTTTTGGTTGGGTTTTTTTTTGCCATTGTGGTGCAATGTTAATTACAGGATTATCCTGACCACTGCAGGACATGTAGCCAGCTGGTCACATTTCTATGTGCGGGCAATAAACACCATGCACATTTCCTGTTTCCTGATCCCACACTGAGTATATTTATATACGCGTAGATTTGATGGTTGATTTCAACATTTATCACTGTTTCCCAGATAATTTCCGGCTTTCCTTCTTCCCAAAGCACACTCCTTCCTGAATTGTATCAAAGTAAAGTACATTTCTGGGTGGTGAATGTTTGTTTCCGGACAGGTAACACCCAGCAGAAGCAGATAACTCCAGAGAGTTGATGTTTCAGCATACAGATATTTTTACAGAGACACTAAATCCCCACACAGCTCCTGCAAGTCCTACTAAAGTTGGCAAAAAACAACTCTTTGCCAGCTGGTATGGATCAAACTTTTCCTCACTCTTCATTTTACTTTGAGCTACGTACCATACGGCAGTTGGTGGTGTGCCTAAATGTAAAGGAAGAACAGACCTGAATCCAAACATTGAAGTTACATCTAGTCCCTCATCTTTGTGTATCACTGTATTTCCAGTTCTTCATCCAGTCTTATTTCATGCCTAGCACATATGTGATGTCTTTTTGTTGCACATAAGAGAATGCCTGTGGCATTAACAGATGCACATAAGTTTTATTTCATTGGCAATTTTATTGTTATAAGGTCTGCATATTAATTGCTGATTCTGTGGTTCTTCTCATTTGGGATAGGCTTTTCTATAACTTTCCAGGCTTGGGGTACTCATTTTTTACCTTATCTTAAGCAATTACTTACATTTAAAAGATACTTGTTTTCCAAAATAACCCCCTGTTTCTGTTTAAAAATCTTAATATTTGCAGAAGATGACATTTTGATGACAGTACAAAACAAAGTCTTCTTTCTCCCCAGTAAATTCCTTTAGCACAGATGGGAGCTACATCTGCACAAATGCACTGGTCTGCATTGACCTATTCCTGGGCGTACAGCACTCTAAAAGAACTCTGTCCTTATACATTGCTCAGCCTTGTTTTGGATCCAGTTTGGATATACAACACAGGTGCCATTTACAGCAGTTTTTTACTTATCTCAAAAACATAAGAAAAGACCATTTCATAAAGGTTACTCATGTAAATTTTATTCAACACTGTATTCTGATTTCAACGATTTGAATGAATTGATGGTCCGCATGAAGGACCATCAGTTTTCTCAAACTCTTACATTAACATTCAGCCAGCCTGCCTCCTCCTACTCTTCCCATGAAAATACTTTGTATTTATGTAACTCTTAACTTTTCTGTCCAAAAGATTACAAAAGTAGTATCACTAAGTTTGTGGCAATTTTTCAAGGAGTGATGTAGGGGTTTTGCCGCCTCATGGTACTTATTAAATTTCATGAGTCATATGACTAAATCCCTCACAAAATTAATTTAAAGTTTAAGGAACAGTCAGTTAAAACCAATAGACATGGATCTAGAGCAAAGAAAACCTACCCTCACTGAAGGGGGATCAGGTTAGGGTACATGTAAGCAAACTGGACATACAGAATTTCCTGGGACTTCACGGGGCGCACCTGTAAGTGGTGAGAGAGCTGGCCCAGGTCACTGTGAAATCACTCTTTGTTGCCTCTGAAAGGTCATGGTGACTGGGGGAGACCCCTGATGACTGGAAGACAGCAAACGTCTCCACTGTCTTCAAGAGGGCAAGAAGGACGATCTGGGGAACTACAGGCTGGTCGGCCTTACCTCAGTCCCTGGGAAGGTTGTGGAGCAACTAATCCTAAAAACAATTTCCAAACATTGAGGATAAGAAGGGGATTGGAAGAAGTCTGTAAGAATTTATGAAGGGGAAATCATATCTGACCATTCCCATAGTCTTTTACAATGAGACAACTGGCTCGATGGATGAGGGGCAAGAAGCGGATGCTGTTTAGCTTTATTAAGCAAGGCTTTTGTCACTGTCTCCCATAACATCATCATAGAAAAGCTGATGAGATATGGGCTAGATAAGTGCACAGTGAGGTGGATCCAAAACTGCCAAAACAGCTAGGTTCAAAGAGTTGCAAACAGCAGCACAAAGTCCAACTGAAGCCCAGTCACTACTGGTGTACCCCAGGGGTCAATACTGGGTCCAACACTGTTTAACACCTTAAATGACCTGAATTATGTGACCGAGTGCACCCTCAGCAAATTTGCTGGTGATACAAAACCAGGAGGGGTGACTGTTACCTCAGCTGGCCGTGTTGCCATTCAGAGCAACCTGGAGACACTGGAGAAATGGGATGACAGGAATTCCATGAAGTCAGCAAAGTCTGCACCTGGTGAGGAATAACTCCATGCACCAGCAGAGACTGGGCATTAACCAGCTGGAAAGCAGCTTTTCAGAAGAAGCTCAAAGGGTCCTGGTAGACACCAAGTCAACCATGAGCCAGCAATGTGCCCTTCCCACAAAGAAGTCCGACAGTGTCCATTAGAAAGAGTGTTGCCAGCTGGTTGAGGGATGTGATCCTTTCCCTCCACTCAGGACTGGTGAGGTCACACCTGGAGTGCTGGGTCCAGTGCTGGGCTATCCAGTACAAGAGAGACATGGATGTAATGGCGTGGGTCCGGTGAAGGGTCACAAAAAAGGTGAAGAGACAAGCATCTGCCATACAAGCACAGGCTAAGACTGTTTAGCCTGGAGAAGACTCAGAGGGATCTTATCTATGTGTATAATACCTGATGCGGCAACCGAAGAAGATGGAGACAGATTCTTCTTATTTGTGCTTAGTGACAGGATGAGAAGCAATGGGTACAAACTAAAATGCAGTAAATACTGTGTAAACATAAGAATTTTTTTTGTTTGTTTGTTTTTTGTTTAATTGCAATGTCAGTCAAACGCTGGAAGAGCCCAGAGAGGCTGTGGAATGTCCATACTTGGAGATAATCAAATGCAACTGGACACGTCCCCAAGCAACCTGTTGTAGCTGACCCTGCTCTAAGCAGAGGTGGTACTGGGCAATCTCTAGAGGTGCTGACCAGCCTCAGCCACACTGTAGTTCTATGATTGTGTGACTGAAACAATTAAATTCAATGAAAAATAAGTTTTCTTTGTGTTTCTCATAAAGAAATGAAAATGGAGCTTAAGTGGTGGAGTAGATGTGTGAAAAAAAAAATAGGTTGCACCAGAGATGGCATTCTTTTTCCATTTTAGAAGTTGTTCCTGAACAGGTTAATTTCAGTGAGATAGGGGGCAGTACATAACTTGTAAGATCAACCCCAAATGTTGATAGCTGCTTATTACATTTGTGAAAACTGTTTCATTCTATGAAGAGTACTTCCTAAGGCTTTAAAGTTCTTCATTTGAGACCAAAAGATAAGACACCACATGCAAATAGAAGAGATATTGTATGTCTTTTTAGTGACTCTTCCCAAAACGTTCATTGAACGTGCTCAAAAACTAGATTACATGATTCTGGTAGATTACACCTGGGTTAATGCCAGCAAGTTATACACTCCAAGAAAGGTGAAAATCTCCCCAAACTACAGTGAAATTAATGCTGCCAAAACTGGGTTGAATATTTTCCAAAAGTATTTCCAAATAAAACTCCTCCATTACTCACTTGGGTGCCAATAAACAGGTCAACTTTAAACTTTGGAACTTTAAATGCGGTGAAAGCTAAGAGGTCATTTGCTACATTTTAATGACAAGCAGTATTTTTTTTTTTCATTTGAGCTATTAGAGGACACATTCTATATTAAGAAACAAGTTGCATGTTCTGGCTTTACTTAAGTTATCGACCTTTTTGTGATCATACATAGAACAAAAGAATTCAAGAAAAGTTTGAAGATTCTAAGATTCTAATTTGCTTCTCAATTAAATTGGTGAAAATAAAAGGTCATAATTTTGATCTATACCATTGTAACTGAGGAGGTGATACATTTTCCATTGGGAAAGTTATTGTGAGTGCCTAGCACTCTAGCTATCCTTTCATGATTTTTTTTTTTCTCTTTTAGTGAAAGTTGGTCTAATGAGTAAATGTTTAGTAAATTCACTCATGATACTGCCTGTATCAAATCCAGCTTGACAGGCTCTCATGTGTATAACTATGTAATTGGAACATCCTACTGAGTAAATGGAACAATAAAATATAATATAAAACATGAATTTATTTCTAATTATTTTGTTAGAAAAATGTGTCCAGATATGCGTAAAATTATTTCTCATTTTTATCACTCATTATACTTCATAAATTTAGATCTGTTATGGGCCTTTGATCTCTACCAGAAGACTCTGTGCCAGATTTCCCTTTTTTGTTACTCCAGTGACCGTTGTGCAGTTACAGCAGTGATATATTCGGTCCCCTATGAGACCTGTTTTGGGGGTGGGGAGGGCAGTAGACTTTATAAAATCATGCACATTTAGCTGGGAAATTTCCAGGTATGCAACACTGTCACATTATATAATGTCATATGTATTTATATGTATGGTACCCATGGGTGTTTATGGCATCTGTTGCAGACCAACAGGCTTCTTATCAAGAGTTCTGTAGACAGGTATTGATTTTACTTTTCCATTTCAGCCTGCATATATGTCTTGTTTTCAATAAGTATTGTCTAAAATGGCATTTTTGTGGTAAAAACTGTGAGAACTTTAAGACAAAAAAGTGGAAGGCAGAAGAGGAGAGACGGAACTGATTTGCTTTCAAAAATGGAATGGAAATGGGGAAAAGGCCTTCACAGAAAAAACCCAATTCTGTAAAATCTCAAAACACTTTGGAGAAAAGTCTGATGAAAACTTAAGAAAAATGATTCACCATAATTTATGAGGGGAAAAAACAAAGTAGAATCAGAAAAACATATTTGGAACAGAAAAGTAGGATGAAGGAGAATGTCCTTAATAAAACTATTTGTAAACATAAATTGAATAAAAATTTCAGAGAAACAGCTAAAGGAAAGACAAGCAAAACAAAACAAAACAAAACAAAACAAAACAAAACAAAACAAAACAAAACAAAACAAAACAACCACCACCAAAAAACGAAACGTACCCCAACCCAAAATCAAGGAATAAGCTTATTATAACATACATACATACATACAATCTGCTATTGATTTACAAAATCACCACAGAGAAAAGCTCTGTTCTTTGGATTCCACCAGTGCAGTAACCTGCTAGAGAGATCTGAGATCTACATCTTAAATACAGCAAAGTTTTATAAAATTTTCCTTCTACCTATTATATTCTTATTATATGTTGTGCATGAACTGGGATTTTAGATATACCACTACAAAGGGGGGAAAAAAATCCCAAAGTGTCTCTGCGCTTTCTTGCCCCTTGCCCTTAGAAAGTGCTGGTATAGCCTTTTGAAGGGTGGAGATGATACTTTTTGAGGAAGCTTACTGACTCACTATGCCACAAAAGAAAACTCTCTGTGTTTTGGAGGAGGGAAAAAAGGGTAGGGAGACAAGAGTGTGAAGAAATGCACCTCCTGCAGCATTGTGCTGGAGGAGCTTTCAGCGTCTCAAGCAGCATCAGCAGAGGGTATCCCTCAACAGCATCAACCCCCTATATGGAGCACTCTGCTGCTGCCCCATCTCTGCACTCATGCCTGGTTTGGCACATTGCTGCTCTCCTTTCTGCTACCCAGGCTCTGACCCAGAAACCCCCACCCTGATAGCAGAAAAGGATCAATCCTTTCAGCTCCTGGACTAGCTCCCACCACTCATCCTCTCCAAATCTTTTGTAGAAGCCTGCCCTGTGCAGTCTAGCTAGGCATTATCAAAAGGACATCAAGTTCCTAGTCTGCGGTAAGAAGTCCAATGCCAGCAACACTATAAAGTATTCACAAAAGGATCTGGAGGGCCAAGGAGCATGGCTGCAGGAGGAGGCAATGGAAGCGGCGTCAGGAGGGGAGTGCACCTGGGGCAGGCAGGGTGTGGGAGATGGGGTCAACCATGGGAGGAAGGCCAGGGAGAGGAATTTTGTATGCTCTCAGTACCTTGCTTTGGCAAGGGCAGTGCTGTCCTTTGGCACTAATATGTGCCTGTTTGTTTTTTCTGACAGTTTTCTACTGTTTTTGTATGCATGTTTTGATTACAGCTGATGGGACATACAACAGTGTGCTGGGGGCCCCATGGCCTTACTCGTTTATTGGTACACCTAGTTAAGGATCCACAGGTAACTAAAAGGAGTTTTTGAGATACAACTTTTGTTGTGTTTTGTTTCAGGTTTTTTGCTGTTTTTGTTTGTTTGTTTGCTTATTTATTTATTTTAATATCTTAAAAGGCTTCTCCAAATCATTGAGCTTGGTATTTCAAAATATACCAGTGGACTGATTTACTCTTCACATAAAGGTTTTTCTGACTTTCCTTCCAATGATACTGTCGCTGTTGGCTGTGTCTAAATGCTTGCCTCTGTCAATGCTAATAGTGTTGCATATAACTTGGGCCTGTGGAATTCTGTGGGATATGGAAGTACCTTCTCAGATGTTTCTTTATCATCCACTCTGCCTTGTGAGTTTTTCTTCACAGCCTCAGGCCGACAGGGGAAAAAAAAAAATGTGTTTGCTCCCTTCATTGCTCACAGGAAAAAACCTGAAGTGAAGCAATTAATCTGAAATAAAATTATTTTTATTACTAGTGCTCTCATGGACAATTTCTAACTATAGTACAGGTTTAATGGAAAGATCATTCAGCTATGCTGTAAATTTCCACATACAGACAAGCACTCAAAATGGAAAGCCAAGATGTAAAAAGAAGAGCTATCCTTGCAAAACCCTTTGTGTTGATCTAGCATCTGTCCCGGGCACACCAGCCAGCAGAGACCTCTAGAGGCTGCTCATGGCTTCATCCCCCTGCACGTTGGCATCCATCATACAGGAGATGCATCTAAATACTCCACCATCTGTGGGACAGCCATTTGCTCCCATGCTGCGTACATGAAGGTCCCACAGCTCTCCCATTTCTGGACCATATGCTGCTCTCATTTATATCCCATGGATTTGGAACTGAGGCATAATGTAAATGGGAAAGCCTAGTTATAGGGATCTGCCGTTTAATTTATGCAAAACTGGGGCACTGTCATTCTGCAAATCATATGGTACACATTTTAGGAATCCATCATTTACATAAAGAAGGGGGTGTCCTGAAAAGTAGTATATGTATGAAGACACACATCTGAATCACAGAATTCACACCCGGATTTCTACTACTACCTCACCTACAGACTCCATGATATTCATTTCTCACTTTTAGGTTAGATCATTGCAGACACAAAGAAGAAATTTGCATCTGGGCTAGGTTTCCAAATGCCTCCAATATTTAGTTGCATCTGAGGCTTTCAGTCAGCCACTCTCTATTTAAAAAAACTCCTTTTCTCAAAATTCTATGAAGACCCTTCTTTCTGTCTTTAAAAAATATATTATTGATCAATTTAATCTGTGAATAATTGGCTCCCCTGTAAATTTTATTCATTCTTTTGTGAATTAAAATACTGAGTTGGCTCTACCGTGGACATGAACTCTGCAACCTGTGCTTCAAGTCAGATGATGTGGATATAATTTTTTATATTTTTTAAATTTGCCTTACGGGTCTGGCAAGCATCAGCAGTCAAACTCATCGTATTGCTTCCATCAGTGCACACTCATATGCAATTCTATTACTTTTATGATGCATACTTTTAGTATGTTTGATACAAGGTATTCAGAAGTGTTGTGAGCCTTTTGTTGATGCCAAGCTGTTGTGGCCATGGCAGCACAGTCCTGAGGGCTCTGCCAAGCAGTGTGAGAGCAAATTGAACTTTGATTAAGCTAACCTTGCCCACCCATGTGTGTGCCAATCTTGATTAGCTGGGCACCTGGTACTGTCTAGAAAAAGGAGTGGGGAGGGCTGCAACAGGGCAGACTCCTTGTTGCATTTGCTACTAATTTGCATGCCCCTGTGCTTTTTTTGCTACTAATTCGCATGACCTTGTGCTTTTCTCAGATGACGTGCTTTTTTCTGTTGCCCTGACTGAAGGCCAGGTGCCTAATTCTTCAAGCAGTTGTGGGCTAGGAGTTGGGTGCCTAAATGCTTTGTGGATTTGAACTTCAATGCCTTCCTCCTGGCACCGTAAGGGTATTGCCTCTGCCATAAGCCACTGCACCACTGAGGCAAACCACTGAAAAACCACTGGTGGCACCAAAGGGCTTGTTTATTTCTGTTGCTATGAAGAGCTTTATTAGGGTAGGCTGCTTTTCATGTTCCATTTGTGGGTCTTTCTCATAGCTCTTGCTCTTGAAGATCCCATTCAGTAAAAGGAGTGGTCTAGCAGTACTCAAAAGGGAGGGAAAAAAAGGAGTGAAGAGCTGCTGCCTTTCTTACGCTACTCAGTTCACCCTTCCTTCACTTTTTGCAATGCTACCATGTAATATTGAAGGGAGGGAAACACATGGCTGCCCATTCCAACTTAGCCTTTGAATAAGCTAGCAACTGTGCATACCTCATCAAGTTATGCCAAGTGTTCATTGCAAAGCTATAGATATTGGGGCATCTTGCTATCTCGTGGCAGCGCAGAATTTGTATGCTGGGGCACAATCGGTACTTGCCGAGTTCCTGAAAAGAAGGAAGTAGGATGAAGGAGGCTTTAGTTCAGTTGCATATGTTGTTAAGTGATGCCACCATCTGGTGAGCCATCATTTTTCAAGCAGATTGTCACAACACGCTCCACCAGCTCAGCAGTCGCTTCAAAGGCTATGGTTTGAGCTCATCTCACCTGTGTCTGGACAGACGCCCCGCTAGGGACCAGGGTCAAGACAGCCGTCTTAAGGTCACCCGGGGTGCGTGAAGGAAAGCAGCCACTTCTGCAGTCTGGCAGGGAGATCTTTGCTGGGTATACGCTGCGTTTCTCTTGGACTTCATGATTTCCCTACTGGGGGGAATTTTGTGACCTAGTGGTGAGGCCAAGCCACCTAAGGGTTATTAAAGCATGAAAGCACTTGCACACGCAATCACGTGAAGATCTCACTCATACGGGAAACGCATGACAAAGTGAACACTCAGCCAGGAGATATTAGCAAGGTCTGAATGATTACCCAGCCTAGCAACTCAAGACAGGCAGTGTCCTATCACTTTTTAAAGTTGTTTTTAAGTTTAAGTAAAATGCAATAGTGCTTAATTAAATACAACCCCCTCTCCCAGAAAGTCTGTACTTGCCGTGTTATATCATGTGAAATTTGTCTTCTGTATGATGTTTATAAACCTTCATCTCTCTTTTCAACTCCAGTTACTGAGGGGACCAAGTTTTCCCTTGCATTTTGTCAAAATATCAATGACTAATTTTAGATGTCTGGCTCTTCAGAGAGCAACAACTAGAGAGTTTTTTTCTCTTTCACAGAGGCAAGCCCTTCTCATGTAGTACCTATTGCTATGTGATTGATAGAAGTCCTGGAGAAATGGGTGAAAGGCTTTACAGTGTTACACGTTACTTTCCATTTGCTTTCAGGGGTCTGTTATTTTTAAGAGGCCAGTCCATCCCTTAATACAGAATATCTATTCTTCTTCATCTTTGATCCTAACCACATTTCCCAGGCTGTGTATTAAGTGCAGTCTCCTGAGTGCCTGATTTCATCTCTCTTCTTTCTTGTCCACATATCTGGTCAGAGAACTTAGTATCACCGAGGCATATTCATCCTGAGCTCTGTAACCGTCCTCCTATACTGGATATTTTGTACTTTGCGTATCTTAATGCCATCTGTCTGGTAATGATCAGCAATGTGGGACTGATTATTGATTTTCAGGAGAACTGTGGAGACTGTAAATAACACAGACTGTTAAGTTTGACAAAAAGATGTTAAACTTTCTATGAAGCCAAGAAGGATACTAGTCAAGAACAGACCTGTTGCTGATTACCCTGGCATCTTTAGAGAACAATGTGCATTTCTCAAATCATTCATGAAATTTTCCACCTCATAGTAGGAAACTGATATTTGTGCACAGCCAAGACACAGATAACAGGAGTCAGAGGGAAGAGACAGGAGCACATGCCTTGGTGAAATTCCTCCATTTCAACACACTTGATCTGCATTCCACCTTGATGGTTCTCACATGAGTCTCTAAAACTCTAAAGACGTACGGCAATTTTCCCAAAATTACTTTATGTAACTTGATAATAGTATGTCTGAGTTTCTTTAAAAAGGGTCATTTACTAGACATTTTTTTCTCGTCTCTGCTTCTCTTTCTTTGGTTTCAGGTAAACTTCTCAACTGATTTCATTCTACATGACAGCCAGAGACACTGGGTTTTGGAGTGAGTTTTGTGTTTCTCTGTTAATAGGTAACGATATCACTAACACCTAAATCATCACAGAGAATCTAATTTTGTGCTCTGCTTTAGGTGTCAGTAAAAAATAAAGAAATGGAAAGAAATAAAGAACAGCAGGAAAAAATAAAGAATCACACTCCTGGCATATGAAAACTTAAACTAAGGAAGAACAGCTTCATCAGCTATTTTAATTTTTAATGTGACTACAAATATACCAGTTCAACATATCTTGTCCCAACAACTTAACCACCTATATAAGCCACCGTACACATGCATATTTGTGAAAAACGATAAGTGCGTATAGAAGTATAACAGGAATGTGAAATATGTGCGTGGGGTTCAAACTAAAGCAAATTCTTTCTGCTTAGATTGGATCTCATCATTTACATTTGCAAATGCCTCTGTGGACAAAACAGGGCTTAACCATGACTTTTGTAGCATTTGTTTTTTTACCTCCAGTTTGTGTAAAACTTTGCTATCCTCAGATGACAAAGCATCAGGAGGGCTGATAGCTGTCACAGCAGTTCAAATCCAGAGGCAGAAGCCAGGCCTTTTTACTTCCAGTTTTGAGTCCTGTGGATCATTTTGTCATCTATGCAAGGACAGCTGAAGAGTCAAGAAAAGTGTATCTGCTGCACATGGAGGAACAGAGTGAGAAACAGGTCACTGTCACACGTTAAGCACAAGTGCTGTTTTCAACAGTTGTCCCAAAGCAGAGAGTCATGTGAATGGAAAAGGATCATCTGTGGCTGCTAAAGCAGCTGACTGAGAAGATATTTTGATTCTTTATTTTGATGGATGCTACTGGCTTGTTTTAGTCCGAGATAAGCAAAACCAAGCTGTGTTTGGATTTAGCGCTCAGCATATTGACACTTGATAATATTTGTATCCAGGATCTAGCCTGTTTTAAACAGCAGGGTGATGTATCATTGAATGTGTGTGCATTGTATACCTAGGAAAAGACACTTTTTTGTGTGTGTGTGGTATGCTGTTGTTGCTATTAGACCGTCACAATTGTGGGGGTAAGTATAGTATATTGCCCCAAACATAGATTTTTTTGTTAGTTTGGTGCTACACATAGTGTTAATTCCGCAGTTCTTCAGGATTCCTGGAGGACAGGGATTAGTCAGGAGTTCAAGCCAAGGAGGAAGATGTTAAAAAGGAAATGAGAGGAGGTGAAACAGTATGACAATACTGTGGGAAAACAATCTTTCCAGACCAGAGCTGAAAAATGGGAGTTTGCCATGCCCCTATGCAGACATATGATGTAGAAACAGTTTAGTTCTGCACTTGTTAAGGCTATTATGATGCCATTCCTACTTCCTCCTACTTCAAGGGTTAACCAATGCCAGGGTCTCTTCCTATTGATTACCTCAAGCTTTACTCAAACTTCCCCATCCCCTTGAAAGTCAGAGGAAAATTTTGTAATATAGGCGTAATGGAACATGAGCTGTAGTCCTCTCAGCTCTTGACTTGTCCTGGAAAGGTCAGAGAAAACTGCAGTTATCTTTGAAAAGTTGAAGCCATGCCTTTGGATGGATTTCTAATCCCAAGTTTTGTTTGAAAAAAGTCAAGTTCTGTAAACATTATTAATTCATTAATGTACAAACAAATTGGTTTGGAAAGAAAATGGAAAATTAGAGTTGCTGTTCAGCAAGTAAAGAAGATGTCTAGAAAATACCTTTGAAAATTTTAGCACGGAAAACCTTTTCAAGCTCTTGATGGTACAAATGAATCCATTTAAAAAGTATAGACTCAATCTTCTCTAAAACTGTTGGACTAAGTGGTTCATGATGTACTAACTTTCATCAGTATACTTTCATTTGTCTGTAGCAGTGAATACGAAGAATATACTCTGACATATTATAGCTGAGTTCAGTGATTGTACTGACATCTACTGGTATAATAATATTTTAAACTATTATGCGTGATATTTGAGGCAAAAAATTACAAGTTGTGGTATAAGAAAACATCACTCCCTCCAAGCATTTATTTTACTTCTCCTTTTTTCCCATTAAAACAACAAACTATGCTATTGTGCTCACATCTTGCTAATAACGGAATACATTTTCAGGAACTATATTTTCATTGTAATGAAATATACCATTGCCAGTGTTGCAGTTTGAGTATTTTGGTTGCTGTTTTCATTGGTTGGCATATCAACCAACTTTGGTCGGTTTTTTAGCACTCTCTAGTCATTCATCCAAACAGACTGGGGATACTACAGGCTAATTTGGTACTGAACAAATGTCATTGCAATGTCATAAAAGGGATAGAACACAAATTTAATGGCAAGCACAGGTTTTCTGTGTCCATGTGGACACAAAGACACTCAACTCTCCTGCAGTCACCTCTGACTGAAGTTATTTTGACACTTCTTGGAGAAGCCTTTAATTTATAGCTGGCCAAGCACATAATGAAATGGAATGGAATCCCATTAGAAATGAACATGCTAAAAAGGCTTGCCCTTCGCAAATCATGTCTTTAAAGCACAAAAAGACAAACAACTAAGAACTTTTAAAAGTAAAAAAATTTCCAATGGAATGTGCCCTCAGCCACTTAACACATGAAGGAGGCTATGTCAGTCTTTTTTCAAACGTCTGTAATCTTCTAATAGAGAACTTTTGCTGTATTTTAGATGTTTTTTCTGCAAAACCTGAGGAAGAAAAAGGTATGCTAAAGTATCGCCTTGTAAATAATGTTTATTGCTAGATTTCAAGTCACATTTAACAGAGAGTCCAATGTTGAGAATGTTCTCTCTAATTTTGATTGAGTCTCCTGATCGCAGAGCCACATTTTTATCTTGACCAGAGGAGGGAGACACAATGGGTTTTGTGTCAGTTCAGGAATGGAGAAAAAAGAGTAAGAAATGAGATCCTCTGAGACATAGCAAGACAATTGTATGCTTTGTCTTTCAAAGGATCTTTAAAATGCTCTGTGGAATAGCCCATTCAATAACAAAAGTTGCAGGGTACGTATAGCAGCAGCTGCTTGATTTTTGTCTGTGCTTATCATTAAATCTACTTCATTAAGCTGGACATGAACAAGCTCAAGCAATGTGCCTGTGTGAACCTCATGACATTCAACAAGGCCAAGTGCAAGGTTCTGTACCTAGGTCAGAGCAACACCTGGTATCTATACAGGCTAGGGGATGAAGGGATTGAGCATTGTCCTGCCAAGAAGGACTTGACTACATTGGAGGATGAAAAGCTGGACATGAACTGGTGATGTGCGATTACAGCCCCAAAGAGCCAACCGTACCCTGGGCTGCATCAAAAGAAGTGTGGCCAGCAGGTTGAGGGTGGCGATTCTGCCCCTCTACTCCACATTAGAGAGACCCCAGCTGGAGTACTGCATCCAGCTCTAAGGTCCTCGGCACAGGAAAGACATGTCACAAACATAAAGCTGATGGAGCCCAAGGTGTGAAGACCCAGGTGGCTGGACTGCTGATGGGGCTGGGTGCTAGGTGCAACAATACTGGTAGCCAGGTGCAACAATACTGGTAGCCCTCCCTAGGTACCTACACAGATCTGGAGAAAGGCTTTTTGATCTCTCCAGCTTAAGCAAATTCTCTAAGAACTGCTTCTCTCTCACTTTTCTGAGGATAGTTTCAACACCCAGGTCCAACATTTATTTCACTACGGAGGCATTATTAGAAAAAGGATCTGCGGAAGACATCTGCAGTGAGGGTGACCTTGCAGGCACAGATGTCTGAAGGCACCAGCAATATTCCGCAGTGAAGTCCACATGAGTTGTCATGCATTAGGTCCCAGGAACGGAGAACACACACAGTAACCTGGAAGAGGGAAGGAGAAAGGCTGCTTGTAGCCACGAGTGGGATGATGGGTTCTGTGCTGCGGGGCAGAGGGTTGTATGCAAACTAGAGGTCTAAGTTTGCATACTGCTAGTTCCAGCTAGTTTATGCAAAGAGCAGTCCTAAAAACAACCAGGGTTTTTCTCCTGCTCCCAGCTTCCCTCGTGTCTCTCTTGTCAAGTCAATATTTTTGAGCCCTTTACCTACCCGTGTCTCTGTAGTTGCCTATGCATTTAATGTTATGTTTTTCAAAGCTCAAATTCTTAAATGGTACAGACATGAGGAAAAAGAGCACAGGAGGGAAAGGGTGATTTTTGTTTAGTTTGGTTTTGTTTATTTTCTGAAATGACATTATTCTTCTTCATTCCTCCTGCATACAAATTAGATTCAGAGTTTAAATATTATTAAAAGCAGCTTTAGAATTCATCACTTTGCAGTTGTTAAATCCATTTCCTCTTGGTTTGTCCCCTTGGCAACAAAAATTAAAAGGCAAGCATATGATGAAAAAAAAATTGCAGCTCATCTGAGCCTGTCTTTGCATAACACATTTCGAGACTCTGACTGCTTGTAGACTTGCTGCTGGCTCATGCCAGAAAACTCAAGGAAGTTTATGATTGCCTTGAGGTCTCGTCCTGTGCTCTGCACACTGCATGAATCCTTAAAAGGTTAGAGAAACAAAAATGGAGGCCTAGCCAATGACAGTGCCAACACCATCTAGCTAGGAAATAAACTGTTTTCTGCATACAAAGTTGTGAGTATAGATGGACAACAACTGTATTGCTGAAAGTGAGGGGTTCAGCTTATTACAGTTGCGTGTTTTTATATGGAATAAACATTCTTATTTTTACTTATGATGGAAGTTTCTGGCACTGACTGAACAGCTAAGGGCAAATTTTCACATTTCGTGTTAAAGTCTTTAAGAGTTCTTCATGGTAATACCACTGTGAGGAGGGACCCTTATAGAAGCAGCTGACCTAAGCCAAACTGCACTTTAACAGAAAAAAGAGATTTACTGAATCAGCTTTCTGCTCTAACACAGCTTTTTTAATGTTGATGAGAGTACAGTTGAACTAAATTTACATTTGTTTAGTTTGCTAAAGTGATTTTCACTTAGTACTAAATTCCTATTTAAGAATGAAGTAAAATGGACCTTTCAGTTGTTAGGTACTTGAATAAATGGGCTTATTCCAAAACCTCCAACCTTTTAAAGTCCTTTAGTCAGTTCAAACCGATTTCTTCACTGTGTTTTTTCAGTTCTTCTTAGAGCTTTCTTGGTGGTGTGTAGGAACAATTAACTCCTTTGCAGCAGCCGGGCACATAGAGAGGAAAGCAAGCCCAGCACCAATCACAGCAAATTTTAAGGATTTTTATGTCAGTGAACCTGCCTGAGACCTTAAAAACTCAGCCAGTTACAGACATGCTCATTCACATCTGAGCCAAGAGTCTGTAGCACAAAATGCTAGCTAGCAGTTTCCTCCTTTCATCCAGCTCATTGGAGATATTCTCAATATGGGAAAGGTTCCCCCCGCTCTTCCTGTTTTTACAGGTGCTGATCTTACGAGACAAAATAGTATTGATAGGATGAGAAGGATAATGGCTAATAAAGCCTTTTATTCTAGGTAGCCTCTTCAAGAGATCCTGTTTCCTTCAGAGATGTCACCCGCCCTCTGCAAATGACTGGGCTGATGTGAAGGAGCGGTATGTAGTTTTCAAGTTCCTAGGCAGAGAGGTATGTACTCAGCATGTTTAGATTTTAGACTCAAAATCTCCATAACAACACTAACACCAACAACAACACTGTGTTGGTAATTCCTAGTCTATAATAATGAGGTAATTCCTAGTCTGTAATAATCAGATATTCAACTCAACCACGTACTAATAGTATTTACTGCAGTCAATACCAGTAACACTAATAGCTTTAGTCCTAAACCAAAGTGCATCTACATTGTAAGTAAGGCGAAACAAGGACACAGATGTACATTTCGGTCTCTTGCCTACACACAACTTAAAACTGAGAGAGATCACGCAGAGCCATGTGGAAACAGCCCCTTTTGAAAGGCATCTGTGGAAGATCATGGAGGAGAGTTGTTTCCAAGGGCTCTCTGCACAATGACTTAGCAAAGTGATTTGTAAATCTTCATTGCCCTCTCAAACATTACAGGTCTGATGCTGGTCCTCGTCTGGGACTGGGAGATACCATTTTGATGGTCCAATAGGTAGGGAACTGTTTATGCAAAATGGGTAATATCACGACTGTTTCTGGGAACAAAAGGCTCGAGACTGCAAATGTAGAGCTGTATTTTTCCTAAGCTTTTAATGGAAACCACTAAAACAGAAACACCTCTCCAATTTCACAGTTTGGATCAGAAGCAAAGAATTGAAGTCAATGTGCACTCTTAAAGCTAATCTGCATCATACACTGTGTAGGGAAGGATCTCAGACACACTGATTAGCTAAATAGTACATACAGAGGAAAATACAAGCTATTTGGACAGTGATAAACTGCAGAGCCATATCACAAATTGATCTACACTTACTGCTCTGACTTACTTTATTTTCGCCGATTCTTCTCCAAGAGGATTTATTCTGAAAATAAATCAACCTGCCAGAGAAATATTTCCTTTTCTTCCTACAAACATGTCTCCCTCCCACATAATGTACTGTAGTTTAAATAGCTGTAAAACTGGTTTAATTGCACGGCATTTTTTCACATAAATTTATATCACTGTTTTGATAACCCGACATTTAGGGAAGAGGTGCTACCATTTTCAATATATAACATTAACATGATCAGTTGCATACAAACTCCTGGTCAGTTCCTTCCCTTCTGAAAATTTTTCAACTCAAGGAAATCTCAAGTAGGACTTACCAATTTTTCTAACAAAAAAATTATTAATGAGATACTGCCTTTTCTTTTCAAATACTGGAACAACTGTTGCATTGACAAGTACCCCAGATCACATGTTGCTCTGGACTGTGTCCCTTGAGGCACTTCCAAAAAAAGCCTTTTAAATTAGATTTTCTGAGAGTGGTGCCTGTCAAATATGTGGCCACCTTTGGCAAGACAGTGTTTGGAAAAAAGAAAAAAGCCTTAATCTGACAAAACCAGACTCTCCTTGTAGGTATTATGTGTCTGAAAAATCTATGATAAGGTTAATATGCTTTGTCACTTATTTGGCTTCAATTCTTTGCTATGGGCAAGGCCTGTGGTTTTAAACAATCCTGTTTGTGTGTAAATAAATGCCCTGTTAATTTGCCATAATTTCAAGTATTTTGTTTTGTAGTTATAAATAATTAACATACCTTTTATGATTTTTTTACTCTGTTTTACTTTACGGGGCATACTTTCTCTTCTACGCACATGTGTAACCTCCAATAGCAATAATAACAGTTATGAAGTATGTCCCCAGGGGAGACAATTTCCCTAAAAACCTTTAAAATGTAAATCTATGCACCATTCTTGCCAACATGTATGCTCCAGTAAGTGAAACTAATATTCTGTGCTTGCCAGCATAATAATCCAAAAATTGAATAAATTCCAAGCACTAAAGTTAGGAGAAAGTTCCTAATTTTAACTCTGCATAACAACATGCATGGTGTTACCTCCAACTGCATAGTTACTTCTTGTCATCTGACTTTTGAAGCGTAACTTTTATGTTGAGGTGATGGAGGACGAGAGCGTTATACTTAATTTGATTGTATGCTTCTGCTAGTATAACTTCTGGAAACGTAGTACAAAAGTATTGTATACTAAAGATCTCCATGAAAAAGAAGAAGAAAGGTGGTGATCCAGCCTTATTTGGGTAGATAAGAACAGAATGCATAACCGCATACTTAAGATATTTAGATTAGCAGCTATAGCAATTAGGATCATAGTTACCTTTGATCTCATATTGGTTTTCTACAGTTTAATTCCACTTAATGCAATAGATGTTTACACATCTGGGAAAAAAAAAATCTATAATAATTATTGCCACTTTCCAACATGGTAGATTGTTATTAGTTGTGTTTAACCTAAAAAAATGCTCTCCTGGAAAGTGTAATACCGTGTCTATGCATGCATAAATACACGTGAATATACATTAAAAAAATGATGCTGTAATATTGAAGAGTAAGGTTATAAAAGCAGAAACGTATTCAATTTCTAATTAAGGCAGTGCCTACAAAAAGGGTTTATTGGTCTCTTTTTATGTTTTATTCTAAGTTCAGAGATGGAATTTTTTTCAAGCATAAATATAAAATATTTCTGATTGCTTCCCCCCCGAATTATTCTAGGTCTCTAAAATGTATATTGGATGGGTCTTTGAACAACCAGGTCTACCGGGAGGTGTCTTTGCCCATGGCAGGGGGGTTGGAACTAGATGATCTTTAAAGTCCCTTTCAACCCAAACCATTCTATGATTCTATGATTCGACCCATTCTGCAGTGGGGCATGCAATACCAATGCCCATACCAAAATATAAAACCCAGAGTGATGAAATTAAACAATTACTGTTGTGAACGCATCTTTTTGTTAGGAAATAAATTGACTTGTGCCATAAATGTTGTCAAATGTGTTCCATAGGCAATAGCTGTTTCACACTGCAGTCAATGTTTGTAACTCAGATAGAGAAGGATCAGACTCTCTCATTTTATTTGCTAGATCCTGTTTGCGCTACTACTTGAAAAGACTGCATTTCTAACAGTCATCTGATGAATGATTTAATAGACACATAGCCTTGGTTTTGGTAGCCCTGTTATTTTTGTAAAGACTGCTTTTCCGGGTTTACTTCTCCGTTTTGTTTTCTAATAAATCTAAGAAGTACATCATTAATATTAATCGCTGCTATTTTACCAGCAGTAAGTAACACAGGAAGGCAGGCATCTCATCCAATATAGATACTTCTATGATGAGTATATTATAAATTGGCCTGAGAAATGAAATAATACTGGAGATTAATACTTGAGAAGATAAAATATTGGGGTTTTTTCAGTTCCTTTTCATCTTCTCCTGAAGAGTCCTTTCTGACAGAGTATTGTATTATGGATTTTAAAGAAAGCTTATGTTTTAAAGAACTGCTTGCAGTTTTAATTTAAAATCATGTGCATAAGTGCATGTAGATATATCAATTATTTTTTTAGTTTGTAAACACATTTAGACTTGAAATACAAAGTAGATTCTCTTTCTTCACATTTTAAGGACATTTTAAGGACAGCGTCTCTTCAAATTATGTTAACGGCCACACTACTTAAACCAACGAAGCCATGACATGATTTAAACATTGTGTGTTACTGTACATCACCTAACCCTTCCTGGGGAATCATTAACAATTTGAGACCCTGCTTTTCTGGGAAGGGGCTGGAGAGGTAACCAGGTTTTCTCATTGTGGAATCGGTGAAATTACTATCTTTTTGTCCTTCTTTATAAAACCTTCAAAAAGAAGAAATGAGTAAATACTAATTGTTGATGGCTTTCTAGTTATCTTTCTAAACCTACTAGCCCGTATATCCACAAGACCACTAGTGTCCTCCAACCCCTTATAGTTTGCTCTGTCTTTGCTAGAACTGTGTCTGCATGACTCTTCATCAGCTCTGTACATGAGAGCTCATTATGTTACAGTGATGCAAATTCCCATTACAGATATGTTGTATGTTTACAGAGAAGGCTAGGTTTGTGCGTACGGCTATGTTATCATAATGATACCCAAGCAAATGTTTTTAATACAGGCAAGGCCTAGGTAGCATGATGTTTTGAATTTCAGTAGGTATAATCTACTTAATGTATACTTCAATGGACTGGACAAAATCTGAACATAATTGAAAATGTAATTCTACTCGAGATTAGCAGTTTGCATGTTAAAAAATTATCTGAAAGGTATATCCAATACAAACACAAATTCCACTGGGGAGAACTGTTACACAGCTGATGTTGGTATACTTCCAGAGTAAAGTACCATTGCACCTTATTTTGACTTGTTTTTAGCTCCAAATAAACTTACTAGAGTCACTGTATTTTATTTCAGTGGGATGCCATGGTTTAAGCCTGAGCAACAGAAAATATAACAGCTGTCTGATTTTGCACTTATCTAATCTACTGTGGCTTATTTATTGAACAATGGTACATACAAACAAATGGTACCTTATTTTTTAAGATTTCATCCTGGATTCAATAAAGGCTCATGTAACACAGAAAGCTGGTGAGACAGTTTACAGAGCATTCAATGTCCTATTTCTAACAAACAGTGTCTCTATATCTGATTTTAAAAAGCTATATGCTCCCCAGCACATACTGGATCAAAAATTGTAACCTGTCAAAAAAATCTTGAAAATTATTTTTTCTTAGTTAAGGAGTGGAAGAATGATTGTTAAACAGGTGTAATTACAGGTATATTCTAATGCACAGCAGAAGAGAAGGTAGGTAATAATTTGAAGTTCTTCAATATGCCAACCGTAATAAGCCAAAGAAATACTGTTTGGAGGGTCAATTTTTTTCAGAAGTTAATCTTCCAAATTAAAAATAAATAAATAAATCCATGCCATGTACAAAGAACTGTGTTTCTTAAAGTTCACACAACAAACGCTCTGCTTGTGGAAGTGTTTGCGCCAGGATTACGTTTATTGATCCTCTCTCACATAATTACAGCAGCGTTCCGTTCTATCTCCAGAACATTAACTTTCTTTAAATTGCTCGTGGGACAAAAAAAGCACCCCGAGCAGCTATCACTTGGATATGATGACACTTACAGTTAAAATCCATTTGGGGAAAGCACCAAACCAGACCAGAAGGCAAGCAGACGATGAGCGTGCCGAGCCTCTGCAGAGCCAGGGCGGCCGTGCCTGCATTCTTTCCCCCGTGCAGAGTGCTATCTCAACGCAGCCGCCCCAGACCATCGACAACAAACAGTTGTCTCCTGGCGAGGGAAAAGGGGAGACCGTGCTCCTGATCATGTCTGATAGGTGAAGCGAAGTGAATAAGCGCCAAAACGCTTCCACTTTTTGCAGAACTTAACTTTTTGGTGGTCATTGCAAACACTCTCCGCGTTACGTGCTTTGTTCCTGTCTACGAGGTACACATGCACGTGAAAAGTGCGCAGCATCTTCTTTACTTTTAGTTCAGACGCTAACCAGCAGTTGCTCGGAGGGAAAACCATCCCCTTCATTTGCCCTATGCCCTTATTCATCGTTTTGTCCAACTTCATCATGGGATGTTTGTTGGGTTTTATGTTTGTCGTGGGTTTTTTGTTGTTGGTTTTTTTNGGGCCGGCCCGCGGGGCCCACCGAGCCGCCGGGGTAAGCGGGGCGCCGGGCCGGGCGGTGGGGAGCGGGGCGAGCCCCCTTGTGTGGCCCTGCGGGGATGGGCCCGCCGTGCGGCTGGGAGTTTTGCGCGGCCTTTTAAAACACGTTTATCTGGCCAAGTTTTATTTATTATCCTGTTGATCCGCCGGGCTTGGCCGGGGAGGATGGGGGGGCGGGCGGTTGGCGGAGGAGAGAGGCCGCGGAGCCGCTGGCGGGGGGGATTAAGCCTGTTGCTCCCCGCCCCCCCGCCATCCTGCGCTCCCGCCGCCCCGGGCCGAGCGGGCAGCGNCCGTGCCTGCATTCTTTCCCCCGTGCAGAGTGCTATCTCAACGCAGCCGCCCCAGACCATCGACAACAAACAGTTGTCTCCTGGCGAGGGAAAAGGGGAGACCGTGCTCCTGATCATGTCTGATAGGTGAAGCGAAGTGAATAAGCGCCAAAACGCTTCCACTTTTTGCAGAACTTAACTTTTTGGTGGTCATTGCAAACACTCTCCGCGTTACGTGCTTTGTTCCTGTCTACGAGGTACACATGCACGTGAAAAGTGCGCAGCATCTTCTTTACTTTTAGTTCAGACGCTAACCAGCAGTTGCTCGGAGGGAAAACCATCCCCTTCATTTGCCCTATGCCCTTATTCATCGTTTTGTCCAACTTCATCATGGGATGTTTGTTGGGTTTTATGTTTGTCGTGGGTTTTTTGTTGTTGGTTTTTTTTGTTTGGTTGGTTTTATTAACATTTCATAACGCTTCCCATTTTCCTCCGTTCCAGCCCGGGCTCATCGAGTTTCACCCAGAAGGGGTAAAGCCGGCGGCTACCGGGGCAGCAGGAAGGTAGGGGCAGCCGCCCCCCAGCACGGGGGTGGGGGGCACCACCGGGGAGAGGCCGGGGTGGGCCGCCCGCATCTCACCGGCAGCGCGGGCAGCCCAGCTCCCCGGTGTCACCCCCAGCAAGGCGGGCGCTCCGCCGCTCGGCCNCGGCCTGCGGCAGTCGGTCGGTCGGTCCGCGGGCTGGGATGGCCTGGCGGGGAGTCCTCGCGTAAACAAAAGCCGAGCTGCTGCAGGCAGCTCTGCTCTCCCCTTCCCTTTCCCCCCGCCTTGTCTTTCTTCAGCCCCAGCGGCAGTGTGTCACGCCGGGGGAGGTCTCCTCACCTGCTGCTGCCACGGACCTGGGGGCGGGGGGTGGGAGGGTGTTGCTCCGGGGCGCTGCGGCCCTCGCCCAGGCGCTTGCGGTCGGCGGCGCGGAGACCGGCCGGGAGCCGCAGCCGGCCCGCAGGCCCGAGCGAGACGGCGGCGGGTGTGCGGGCTCCCGGCGGAGCGGCGGCGGCGGG